>CAEGAE010062317.1:0-20401 GCA_903067095.1 Girardinus metallicus | reverse complement strand
ATCGGTGTATGAATGTGTGAGCGTTTGTGTGAGCGAATGGGTGAATGACTATAGTGTAAAGCGCTTTGAGTGGTCAGAAATGATCGGAAAAAGCGCTATATAAGTTCAGTCCATTTACCATTTACCATTTGTTGTTGACTTACCATCCAGAAACCACTTGCTGCATTCTTTGTTAGTTGTGCAGAAGCCTCCACTTTTGCTTTTCAAAGATGTACGATTGTATAGTTGCAGACTTTTTCATATATGAGTGTAAACGTTGAATTTTGTGGGCGTAGCCAGCAGCTTATATGGATTTAAAGTGACAAATGCCCTAAAACAGCTTCATATTAAATTATCTGAGAATGATTTTGCATGAAAATATACATGAACATGTTTTGTAAAATTGTAATATATTCAAGGAAGCATAATAGGTCCCATTTAAGACTTTAAGGTTTCAAAACATGAATAATTCTTCTCAGCAATCTTTGCAGACAATTTCTTGTGAAACTTGAATTTTTTTTTTCCATTAATGCAGTCCTGACAAGCAGAAACTGAAACTCTGGAAGTTAGTTAACCAACAGTAGCATTGCAGAGCGTCAGTTTAAGGTTGAACGCTTGGTCGTCTCTGCCTGATGGATTCTCCATGAGCCTGGCTCTGGCTCTCCCTCCCTGCTTCAGACCAGAAGTGGCTCCAGGTGTGCAGCTGTCAGCTCCCACCTGCTCATCAGCGCCAGTCACCTCCAGCCATAAAGACCGGCCTCACTTCCAAACTCTGGCTGCGTTTCCCTTGTTAGACCCTCACCGGCTCTGAGTTGTGTGAACTTTTATTATTTACCCGCCGGAACCCACTTCCACATCTCCACACGTGAATGTTTTAAATCGTTGTCATACTTTGACGATATGAAAACCATTTTTGGGAGGATAAGGAGTTTTATTTTAAACTTCAACCTCTAACGGTGCGTTCACACCAAACACGAGTCAAAAACGCCTCAGACGCTTCACATTCGTGTCGACTTTGAAGTCAGACACGTGACATTTTGCTCTAGACTCGCGTGAGATGCATCAAAATCGCTCTAGGCGACTAAATCTCGAGAGGAGACTCCCTGCCATACGTGTCCCTCAAACTCTTTCACTGTCTGTTTGTTTATTTAACGTTTATTTAACGTGACTCGACGTTTTTGCTGGAAGGATTTGGGTAGGTCAAATGTGGGAAAATATTTTCAAATGGTGAAAGTTATAACTTACTCAACTTCCTCGCTGCTCCTCTTCCAATCAAGGTCCTTTCTATTTCTGTCTCTGTAGTCATAACTTCACTGGTCGTAGATTAAAGAGCAAACAGCGACAATTACATTATCCTCCATTTCTGAGATCACGTCAGAAAATGCACCACTACATCACATAGCAGAGTCTCTCTGATTGGTTGACGCTCCGCGTCGAGTGGCGAAATTTAAAGCTCAAAACGTTTCAGATTGTGCAGCACCAGACATAAACTTTTAATGTAAGTCAGACGCAGAAGAGAAAGTAAATTTATCATGTGAATTTTTTTTTTTAAATGGCTGAAAAGTTTTGTAATTAACTTCCAAAAATATCACAGAAGCTCTAACTAGTTTTTCTGCATTACTTTAACTTGCGGTGCTGTATGATTTTTAGTTGACCAGAAACTTTGCTTTCCCATTGTGGGACCTTCCTGGTTCACTGTTAGAAATACATCAACATATTATGGATTTAAAACAAAGATTTCTCAAAAACCAGTGAGGAATAAAAGCATAAGATTCCCAACGGTCTGAATTAAACCGTGTTTAAAAGCCGAAGCTGAAGCTTTGCCTAACTTTATCTTTTTCGTTTGTGTTTAGCATTTTTTTCCAGGAGTTGTACGAAGTTAGTTCTAAAAGTGCTGGCAGAGTTGATCTGGTTTCCTGAACTTTGTTTTTAATTTCTGATCTGGATTAGGATGGTGGAAGTGAAAACCCGTCCTAAAGCTCCCAGGCTGCAATAAGAACGGATCTTACAGCTCGTGTTATTACTCGAAAGCTTCCTCCTCTCCACGTCGGAGTTTCCAGCCGAGATGTTTCTGTCTGAGAAACAAACAAAAAGAGTAACTCCAGAACAGAACTAATATCTTCAGCAGCAAACAGCCGCAGTAGGTGGCCTGTGTTTTTCCTTCCAAAATGAAAGGCCAGAATGAAAGCTCTGACCTTATGCGCGGTCCTTGCTGGAACAGAGCCCATGTGATTGTTTTTAGCTTCAGGCGCTTCTTTTCTTGAACTCTGGATATTTCCCAGCTTCTATTTTACTTTATTTACCCCTCTTGATCTCTCCTCATCCTCCTGTTTCTGTGACCACGGCCACTGGCTCCACTGAATCCTGGATTATGTTCCACTCCTCACAGCTCCATTCATTCCTGTCATCTTTTCCTATTTATCCTGTTGTACATGTGAGGAAAACTAGTTTTTTTTTAAATATATATATATATATATTCTTGGTTATGCTGTTTTCTTCCCATGCTAAAGGCACCAACACACTTTTTCCCTTAAAGCATGAGGACATACCTGAGCAATATTCCAGAGTTTGGGGGAAAGAAAGTTAATTATCATTTCAGGAGAAAATCCTCTTTGGAACAAAGTCGGTGCTTGAAGTGAAGTCGTCTCCACAGAGTTTCATTGCATGCACTTTTCTCCCTCATGCTTTGTGACTAATTGCTTTTCTTTCATGTCAGAAAAATAAAAATGTTAAAGTTTTTGCTTTCCTGCACTGGCAGCTGTAAAAACATCAGCTCTGGATGGTGTGACTGGGATATTGTGCAGAGAAAAGAATTTAAATGTGCGTCAGTAAGTGTTCCTTTTGTGGGGTTGGATTATTTTATTTGTTGTGGCATTTCTTGAGCATTGCTGTGGATGTTTTTCACGGGATGTTTTAAACAAACCTGACTGCATTCAGCATCCATTAAATCTTAGCAAAACAAGGAGACAACGTTTGTTTCTTTGGGTTTTTTTGGATGCCAGTTTACCTGCACAGAGATTCTCAATATGTACTCATCTAGCTTTATTTTTTGCTAAAATCCGATTTCTTTCTGCACGATCATTCATGCTGCTAATTAAATGCAAACAGTTTACGACCCCAAAGCAACCAACATGCGCAGAAGAAGAACAGAGACGTCACACAGCATTATTATAAAGTTTATTCAGCAATGGGAGCCGACAGGATCGTCACAACATCGGAACAAGATGAAGGAAGCTTAAAAAAATAAAGCACAACTAGTAGTAAAGTATTTTGTGGATCATTGAACTTCAGTAGATGACTCTGTTTGGATGTGAAGTCAGGACTGAGTGGTGGATTACGATGTGATGCGCTTCAGTTACAGATTCTTTTTGTCATATCATAATTATAATTTTCAGCCATTGTTTATGTTATTGTTTATTACCGGATCTGACTTCTTCTGGTGCAGAAATAGGCTGCAGGTCTCACATCAATGATGTAAAAGTCAGATAAAATGCAACATGGCTGTTCAGACTGCAGCTCCTGTTTAGTTCAAATCGAACTGTCATGAATTTACAATCAATGTCTTAACCCCTGTAGAGAAATATAATTATAAAACCTCCTGCTCGTTTTCGATTCTCCCATATCCGCGGATTCAATCAGGCTCCCACGTGGCAGGAGTTGAACCACACAAAAAAAAACAGCACCAGACAAAATATCATTGTTCAACTTCAACAATCATGACAATTTATTAAACAATGGACAACATAAAACTCCCGCAATGCATCGTACAACAGACAAATTGATCAAGAAACATAATTGCCTGGGATAGAGACAATTATCAACGGCCAAAGAATACATTACAGAGCAGCCAGCCTGCTTTCGGAGAAAGCACATAGCAATCTGCTCTCCTAGCTCAAGCGGCTAGCTTTTCTTTCTCGAGGGCGTTCCTTCCTCCTTACCATATTTAAATTAGGGGAGTCCCTCCAGCGGCCTGGAAGATGATTTACAACTGTGGGGACCGTTGATTTTATGACTCACTAAATCGCTAATCTGATTACAGAAAAAAATTCAAAATGTGGCTACAAGACCAGAGTGTTTTCATTACCCTTACAAAGGCTCATGTAGCACCTCTCTCTGTGGAGAACCACGAGGTCACAGAAAGGCTGAGGTGAACTCTGACCCCGTAGATATGAGTTTAGACACTATATTTTAAACCTCGGAAACCTCAGATTAGATTATTTTTAATGATTTAATATTGGTATGTTTAAAGAAAAGTATCCCACTGATCCAATTATATTAATTGAAGCCTGAATGTAGTTTTAACCTAAATTGAGCCTATTTAAAACAATGTTATTTTTGTCCAATATTTTAAACATGTAATTAGAGTTAAAAGTGACATTAAACCTGGAAAATTAAGATAACAAATTCCAACACCCCTTAACTGGTGTTGTCCCACTGATTGGACAAATCTAGTGTGTCTGAATTCTCTGCCTTTTTCTCCTCTTTAAACTCTGCTGGTGTCCATTATGACGCTTTTATATGGCAGTCTAGACCCACCCCCCCTTTGATTGACACCGCATTCGACCAATAATGTGATGAAATGGCTTTTTCCGAGCCAATAATATCCAGGGAGCGACTTCTGCTCGTTTTGACATGTCTGTATTCTTTCTGGAATATTTCTGACTAGTAAACTGTGCTGCGTCAAAGTCAGTCTCTGCGCCCTCATGCGTAATGGAGTTTACAGGACTTTTTCTCACCAAGGGAGAGAGACACGTTGTCAGAACGTGTCAAAACTGGATGTATTTCTTCAGCAGAACTTCACAACTCACTGGAGTGGATGATTATGGCCGTAAGAGTGCTGACAAGTTTTGGATTTGAGAATATCGGAAACTGCTGCTGTATTACAGTAGACCCATGTTTTCTCCTTGTTTTGTTTCTTTGTTTGTTTAAATAAAGGGTCATCCAGTGGGCTCTTCCTGGACATTTAAGCGTGGGGATAACTGGGGCTTCTTGGTGGTGGCAGCCATGTTTTGGAACCAGCTTCCCGTAGAGCTTCATGTTCTCACCGATCCAGATATTTGTTTAAAAAGGTGTTTAGTGTTTTTTAGTTTGCTTTCTCTGGTTTGTTAGAGTGTTTGCTGCAAAAACACCAAATCTTACCAGATATTTTCTGTCTAGTCTCTAGTGCAAATATATTTGTACATTTTAATTAAGACAAAACTAATTTAAAATGGCCTCCATATTTGGATGATTTTAAAGCACTTTATAATTCCATAAATGAATCAGAATTAAAAGTTGATAACAGTGTCAGAGGACTGGCTGATGCTTTCTTGTCGATCATCAGTCGGATGTGATTTCTGTAGAATCAGAAATGAGTTTGAGATTTTGCAGAATTACTGAGGGGATTCATGGAAAGGAGAGGATTAAATCTTCATATTTTCTTTTCCAAAGCTCCTCAGCTTTCTGCTGAGGAGTTGTGTTTATTGTGTGTCCAAAATAATTTAAAATCCTCACAAAATCATCATTTCCTTTTTGTGTAATCTGATTTTCTTTAACTCAGTTACACAAAAGGTAGGGAGAAACCTTGTGCTATAATTGCATAATACTTTTCTGCACAACATTGGTTTTTTTTCTTTTGTTTCATTTAATTATAATCCAGCCAGAGCTTGCTTGGATAGAGTGGAGGATAGTGCTGCCATGGCAACTCTGTGCCAGTGGCCATTCGGTCTCCAGATGTCTTTGAAATTGTCTGTCTGCATGCGCTTCAAACAGTGCATCACATGGCTAGCCCTCTGAAGTCTCTCTGGTCTTACCTCAGCCTTTCATCTCAGCCTAAATAAGTCTTTCCATTTACGCAACCAGAGCAGGCGAAGAGCAGAAAAATAATCCGGGCGTGCCGGACATTCACAGCTAAAAAGAAAATGGAACGAGTGGAAATGATGCATGACCATCTTTTGATTCAATTGCCTCATCAATTCACCCCTGACACACACAGACGTGTTTCCATCATGTTTTCCTGGCCTTTAATCTCCGTTATTTGTCCATTTTGCTTCACAAGGGAGAAAAGTGAAACTAAAAATCACAATATAATCACTATAAATTGTCTTTATCCTGTTAATCTGTTAACTTTCTGACCTCAAGTTTATAAGTAAGCAGTCAAGGTACAATTGTAACACTTAAAATAGTGTAAAAAATAGTTAACTTACTACAGCAGTTGGATCTAAAAACGGAGAACTCGTCTATTATATAAATTTGTTTTGATATTTCAATCAAAACTGCTTCATTAAAGCACAGATTCACTGGAAGTTTGTTCTTCAGTCTTCGGTTTTCTTTTTCATGGAACTCACATAAATATCAGGTGCACACTGTGAGTCGGCCTCAGAGCCACAGGAATGGGAAAACAACGCAGGTGGAACTGAGGTTTTCCTCTGTGACTGTAGGTGAAAATCCAAACAAATCTGCCTTTAATTGCAAAGTCCTGAGAAAAAAAAACCGTTCTGCAGTAGGCTGCTTCTCATTAGAGGGAGCCAATGGGACTTAAATGGCAGGATTTGCCACATTGGGAAAGAGAATATAAATTGCAAAGCCCATTAAAACCAGTATGCCTCATTTGACTTGCAGCTTTGTCCATGGCTCACAAGGTTCGGTAATGATTATGGACACTCTGGCTTAGTGAGGATTTGTTGCATTGCATTGATAATTGCAGCCAAAAACAGCCATGTTCGATTAGTTATTTACCCTTTTCTCCTTCTGTTAACTTTGACAACTTTCTGCTTTACCCTTGGGCTTTGTTCTTACCTGCGTGGCATGCAAAGGGTGTCGTATTGAACATCACAGCTTGGAGCGGTTCGGGCTTATTATCGGCTGCCAGCTGGCTCAATGGAGAGTCCACTTCACCTCATAACACAGGCCTCATTCAGGTACAAATGTCCTTCAACGCAGAGATGATTCCACGCCATCTGCTCTCACTTACTCTGATTTGTAGCTGTTTAGCATGGAGGCCTAACCGCAGTGTGACTTACAAGCACAAATGGGAACGTTGGAAACGAGGAAATGGAGAAAAGTGGGGGCATTTCCAACAAAATAAAAAATGCAAAAAGAATTTTATGTATTTTAATGAGCTTTCAATTTTACATTCATAATATTGTGCAACAAAAAGTTAGATTTTCCTATAAATAACTGTTAAAGGCAAGGGATTATGCAAAATTCACATTTTGCATTTTTTTTCTACTTCTGTTTGAGTCTCTACTGTTTCTAAAAACAACCTAAGCGCTTAAAAAAAAAAAACCCAAAACAAACATCCAGCTTGTTTTTTGGTGTCTGGAAAATAAGTCGTTCCAAAAGCTTCCTGGACGTAACGCCACAAATCAGCAGGAACTCTCCGTTACCTAGCAACCCAAGCTGAGCTCCAGCACATTTGGTCAGCTGGTTTTAGCGCGAAATGCTCTGCAAAATGGCTGCTGGAAAAGACAAGTGTTTTGTTGTTGACTGAAAACACTTGCTGCATTTTTGTTGGTTGTACTGGGGGCTTCAGTTCTGCTTTTCAAAGATGTATGGTTGTATAATTGTCCGTCTGTTTGAGCAACATTTCATAGGCAGAACTGAGCAGATTGAAATCTCATCGTCTAAGAAGGATTTTGTGAAAAAAAATGTAATGCATATTACATGCATCATTTATCACCCATAAATCTATCCTAACCTGTCCGAGGAAGCGTAATGCGTCACCTGCAAAGTTTGGCAAAACAACAATTCTTACACTCTCACAGGTTATCTCAAGGTTAAGACTAAATTCAATTCAGTTCAAATTCAGAAATACGTTTTCGAGCAAACATGTCACAATGCAATGCAGAAGTGAAGATAAAATCTTTATTTTGATAAAGTAATGCTTCGTATAATATTTTGGACAATTGATTCTTAATTTACTCAGGTAAATTAGTTTGGTTATACATCTAGACACTTAAATTTCTGTCCATTTTTCTTTGCAAAACAACTCACAATCTTGCTACTAATTATAAATTAGACTTTAACTCCGATCTATAATTGAACTATTTTAACACATGGATATGATTTGATCGAAACCATTTCACCTTGGGATGAATCATGAACGTACGTATATTTCCAGCCTGAAGCAGATTTTCTTCCTGGATTTTTCCGCATTTAGGTCCATCCATCTTTTCTATTCTTCATTCTACTTCAGGGTATCAGAGTAAAGGGGTCTGAAGGAAAATGCATGCCAACTTTTTCAGATTTCTGTTTGCTAGAAGCATGTTATTCTCCTTCCTCTTCACAGTCATTCATTAATTCACGATGCGTTGCATTTTGTGGTTGTAACGTGTCAAAATGCGAAGAGAAATCAAGTTGTGTTAAAACTTTCTTTTTAAAAGTTAAATATTTTTCCTGAAATGCTTTAAGTTCCATACTTGGAAAGGTTGGGTCTGCTGCTTAGCGTTATCACATTGCTAAGCAGCCGTAAACAAACCCGTTTGTTTCCCAAACCAACGGGTCCAGCGATCAGCGGAAGTTTTGATTTAAACGCTGCGTTATGTGGGGGTTGTTATTTAAAACCTCCATGTTTTCACCTGCCCTTTGTTAACTGTTTGACTTTGAAATGTTAACATCCAGAAGGAATCTATTGCTGGAAAAGTAGATGATGCAATCCCAGGAAATCTACAACGCAGCTGTGATGATTGTATTTAAACCTGTTTTCTGTTGTAGGGTTCATTTTTCCTGCTTTATTTTTGTCTCTTTTTTTCCTGGTGGTCCGACAGAACTTGCCTCACTCGTCTTTAAAGGAAAACTCAGTGAAACACCTGACTCTGTTTCATTATTCAAAGGTTTGAAGCTGTAACCAGGTGTTAAAAGCTCAGCAGGACCTCATCAGAGCGCCGCGCTCTGAGACGCTGAAGGAAATATTCTGCACACTCTCCGTATTGACACAATCTTTGCTCTGCAATCCTGGGCCGTCTTACATAAAAATATTAATGCTCCAACACTTACCTTTATAGAGACTCGTTCTTTTCCTCCAAACTGCAGATAAATCTTGGTTGCATGTGGTGCATTAGTCATTTCAGTCTCAATGCAAATGCAGCGTCTTTCATCCGGAGCAGCATTTCTGCAGAAATCAAACACTTTGGTTTTATTCCTGCTGTTCCTGAATGCTTAGTGGTCACACTGCAAAAAGTTAAATATTTTAGTCTTGTAACATGTGGTTCCCATGAATACGTTGCTCCCAACTGTTTCCTCTATGAAGCAAAGACAAAGAAGCAGGAGAATACTTCAATATTTAATGTTAACCCAGAGAACAAGTCGCACCCTGGCATTGAAAATATGAGAGTTTAAAGCTTTCTGGTTAAAATCTGAGATGAAATAAGGACAGAATATAAGTTCACTGTTAACCACACTGCAAAAACACAAAATCTTACCAAGTATTTTGTCTAGTTTCTAGTGCAAGTATCTTAGTGTGCTTTG
The DNA here is from genome assembly GCA_903067095.1 of Girardinus metallicus. NCBI lineage: Eukaryota > Metazoa > Chordata > Actinopteri > Cyprinodontiformes > Poeciliidae > Girardinus > Girardinus metallicus. The sequence goes on along the minus strand of CAEGAE010062317.1, from coordinate 10,975 downwards.
ATTAAGACAAAACTAATTTAAAAGTAACTTATCAGCAAGATATAGAAGCTTGTTTTAAACTTCTATACCTTGTTTTTCATTCCTTAATACTGATGAAAAAGTTCTAGTTTTATTGCCAGACATTTCACTTATAAAATGGAAAAAATTTTATAAGTTCACTTATGACATTTTTCCCATGTAGTAAGTGAAATTATCTGCCAGTGAAACTAGAACTTTTTCACCAATGTTAAGAATTATTGATTTAAAAGAAGCTCCTATATCTTTCTGAAAACTTATCTATGTGTAAGTCTTGTTTTATTTCAAGTGTGCTAAGTTATTTGCACTAGAAATTAGACCAGAAATACTCAGCACGATTTAGAGTTTTTACAGTGCACTGCCTCATCTTTACTCATTTTTCCTCTGTGCTTTCCTCAGCCTGTTTTCACAACCACAGTGTTCATCATGTGTCTTTGTGAACCTTGTTTTTATCTCCACAACCTGAATTCATCCCACTCATCCTCCTTATTCATTTTCATCTCCCTCATCCTCACCATGCTCTCTGAAAACCCAACTTATCTTTTCCTCCTCATCCTTACATTTCTTATATAATAGTTCTTTGTTGTTTTTACATCCCCAGAATCCTCTTCATTCCTCATTTTCACTGATTTCAACCTTTTGATTCCTCTTTCCAACCCGGTTTCTCCCTCTAATTTATCTTTATGGTGTCTTTACATTTACATGTGCAATTTTTTCATCTATAAAACATTTCTTTCCTCTCATCCTCCTCATTCCTTCTCCTCGTTTATGTTGCCTTTAAATCCAAGTCCTCCTCCACTTTCCCCTTTAAGACCTTTTCTTTTACTCCATTAACTCTTCCCATCTCTCTTTATGACCCATTTTTATTCCACTCATCGTCCTCATCTCTTTTCAATCAATTAAAATAAAGAGTGACCATAAAAAAACAACGATTGGTTTTCTATTATCACACAGACAGATGAGTTAAAGTGTACACTGAGTCAGGAATGTGACCACAGCTAATGTCATTACAGCTCATCATTTATAGGTCATTTTCTATTTGACAGCCCATAGATATATGTTTTTTATGTCTGTGGGTGTTTAAAACCTCTTCATTAGTTCATTTATTCTCTAAACTCTCTTTACAGACGATGATTGCATGCTGGGAATCCTCAAACCACACACATCAGGACTCTTTAGAAATCAGCAGAGTCACTCCAGACACAAAGAAACAGCAGCCATTATGGTCCAGTTAGCCATAAGCTGTATTTTTTCCGGCAGCAGGATGTTTATGTATCCATCATCCATCTATCTAATTGCGCCTGAGCGGCTCTGAGAAAGCTGTCAAAGTCTCCGTCTCTATGGGACGCCACATGCGCACCGATAACACACTCGTCAGCCGCACCGCAGGAACGCATTCAATCATAAAGTCATCAGATGAGACGGTGCATCCACAGACAACAGGATTTATGAAATGGTCATTTTTATTAGTGGATTTCTGAACAGAAAAGCCTTAAAATGTACAAGTACCAAAACGTGGAAAAAGGCAAAAAAAAAAAAAAAAAGATTAAAAAAGAAACAAAAGATTGACTTTTTGACCTACTCAACAATAACAGTAAGTTGCATTGCTTTAATTAAATGAGTAAAATAAATAATTTTCTCGTTGGAAAGTGTTGTGTAAATTGTTATAGATCCAAAACGTTAACATTTTCTATTGTAAAATTAAAATTTTGTCTGCCCTGATTAAAAATTAAAATCTTCAACCACCTGTGCCGATTTTTAACTATCCTGGAGTCGCACCAAGTCAGCCGAGGGCCCGGGAAAAGGCCCACGGGCCGCACTTTGGACACCGGTGTTGTACCAGTCAGGACCGTTCACTGTCACACGTTGATATCGGGGTTGTCGCCATGTTGTCCCCGCCATGTTTTACACCGAGGCTGCAGGTTGTTGTTGATCAAACCCTTGACAGCTCTGGCAGGGCGCGTCATGTCGCAGCGCGCACGCGCCGCAGCCTGCCGGGGGGGCTCGTGCCCTGGAGGAAACCGGAACTATAAAGACATTATCACAGAACAAACGAGCTGCGCCCAGTGTGCGCGTGGGTCGTATTTAACTTCAGACAGAGAGAAAAAAAAATGTTGTATCTTTGGCACGGACGGAAATTAGAAGCGATACGTGGACACGACCTCACCTTGTTATGCTAGCTGCGTTCACGGCTGATGAAGGGATGACACGGATTCCTTAGCAGGGGGGAGGGGGGACATTAAGATCGGAGATTTCTCCCGTTATTTTTCTGTTTATTCCTCCTCAGAATGGTAATAGCGCTCATAAACATTTCCGGTTTGAAATGTCTGTACTTCATGCATTCATATTATTGGTCCAGTTTCGCCTGATGACATATGGTGAGGCGAAATTACTTATTCATGAAGAGAAGGAAAACTCAACTTCAGTTCTTAATTTCCGTGATTTATGCATCACTTCCTTTCAGCTCAAGTTGATTTCACAAACACATTTCTGTGTTTCCGATGCAAGATATTTACAATGACACTATTAATGACTGAGTCCAAGCTACGGAGTTTTTATTCTTTAGCATGAAGATTGCAGATGTGGCTGTTGAGAGGTCAGTGAACATATGGTTTCTGATGTAGCCGTCATGTATTATTAATCACTTTTTCCAGATATGAGAAACAGCGTATGGATGTGTAAGCATCTCCAGATGAGAACCGAGTTGATATTGAAGACTTGTGAAGGAGTTTTATTACCTTCGTGGTCCGTCTGTTACTGTAGAAAACAAAAAAGGGCGAGTCAGATTTAGATTTATTACAATAACCCCGCTAAACATCAGTTCAGTTCCCCAAACACTCAGCTGAAGAAACCCTGCAGAGAAAAGGAGAGGTCAGTTTTATCGTTTTTATCATGAAGAAAAAACATTTAGAATTCAAAGGACGACTAAAACGCTAAAGTCCAAAGATTATTGGGCTCTTAAGGGTAAAGTAGCTTGTTCTATAGCAACTGACTGAGGAAGACTTTATGGATGGATGGATGGATGGATGAACAGATGGAAGCTAACTTAGCCGTTCCACCAGAATCCACCAGTGTTTACGTCCAGAATCGTCCTCCTGCCTCTCGGTTTGAATCATCTGTAGGTAATTTGCCGATCAGCTCAGATCTGCAGCGATTCTCCCCTCAAGTACAACGAGCCAGGTTTGTTTTTGTGCCGATTCAAAAGCCTTCACCAGCCGTTTTAATATTAATCCTTCGTCACTGCGCATTAGCTCTAATTATTGCTTTTGATTAAATCAACAAAGTGACTAATGAAAATGACACAGTTCTTACTAACTGGCTTTGTCTCGGATGAAAGGACCTCCCACCTGGCGGGACTCTGCTCATACCTGAGCAACAAAGAGCCAAGCAGATGGGAAAGTCAGCTTTGATTTCATGTGACTAAAGTATAATAAACTAACGCAGCTTTTGATCACGTTGCTTCATTTCTATGTCATTGCAGGAAAATTCGACATTTTTAAACGTTTTACAGATCAAACCATTTGTTCACTTCATGGTTTTTGGTTTATGAGCTCCGTCAGGCTGATGAGGCCTGCGCTACGCAGCCTCATTACCTCGGTGAGTCAAAGAGCCAAACTGATTGTCTGTCTATATGAAACATCATCCATATTTAATTCGTTCATTTTGTGTGAGAAAGGAAGTTTACTTTAAACTAGAACATTTCTGAAGACATTTGAATAGATAGTAACATGTGCGGTATCACAAATATGTGGACATTCATTTACTTTCTTCAGTTAGCAAGCTAAATGTGGCTAATATATCAAAAATTTGCTAAGCTGCTCACTTTAGCTGTAAGGCTAACATTAGCATGTAGAGGGATCAGCATGTTGACACTATCAGTAGGATGTGGGTTACCACTAGCATGTTGACTAGCAATGACTTACTCCACACACTATGTAAGCATTAGTGTATAAGCTAAAATTAGCCAATGTGTTAAGGTTAGCTTAAATGCTGCCAGTAGTGTGTTGACTTACATTAACTTGCTACGTCTAGGATGCTAAAGATAGCTACTAAATCAAAAATTTGCTAAGATGCTTATTTTAGGTACAAGGCTAATGTTAGCATGAGGGCTAACACTAGCATGTTGAACGACTAGCATCAATATTTAATTAATTCATTTTGTGAGAAAAAGGAGGTTTAGTTTAAATAATTATATTTATATACTTTTACTTAAAAGAATTAAATTTAAAAAAAAAACCTCTAGAAAAACAAGAAAGGTTGGGTCGTATTTAACTTCAGACAGAGAGAAAAAAAAATGTTGTATCTTTTTATTTGGTGTATTTAAAATCTGGTTTCAACTGTACCGCTGATAGAAACAACGTGAACTTTTTATCGAGTTGCCAAAATGTCGTAGGTCATAAAGGTCATAAAAAATAATTAAGTTTTAGTTTCTATGCTTCAACAGGAATATTGTTCAGGAAGGGAAGCAGTTGGATTTAATCAAATTATTGTTTGTTTCTTGTACAACAAAAAAAATTGTCAATGCAAATGTCAAAACTAACACAACTGCTTTAAGATTTAATTGTCTGCACAGCCAGATTTTATCACAAGAACACAGTGTTTCAGTGGAGTAAGCCAATGTTAGTCAACATGCTAGTTATACCTCAAAGAATTTTTGCTAACATTAGCATTGTTGCTAATGTTGGCTTGCACATTGTTATTTGCACACTGAATGGAGTAAGTCCACTTTTTAGTCAACATTTCAGTAAACCTTAGCATTGTTGCTGATTTTCAACATCAGAATGCTGGATTTCAACCGATAGGCACAATATGGCACAATCCCTTCAGATATTTTCTAGTTTTCCTAAATACAGTGCAGCGCTTGCTAGTGACAGATGTTACCTTGTGGACAGATAGAAGAAATTATTGAATGTGGGTTGAGCTCCAGAAGGATTTTGGCTGAACAGGAAAACTTCTATCCACAGCAGTCTTGTGTACACAAAAATAAATCCCTCCACTCTTGGAAAGAACCGGTTTAACTTTGGTTACGGAGCTGAAATCACTTATGACAGTAGAAGTGTCACTGCTGGCGGATTCCCCCATATGCAGATAGATTGTAGAAGTAGAGGCTTTATTGTTATGTACTTTTTTTGCCTGCTGGTTCCAGTGCAGGAATATGCCAAAACTGCTGCGTGTCCCTCTATCAAAAGTCAATTTTCTTTGCGGATGCTGTAAGCCTAACTTTTTTTTCCTGCTCTGAGTGGAGGACCATCAGCAGCACTGAGGCCCCCTCTGCAACAAGACTCCCATTCTGTCTTCCTGCCTGCCAGAAAAGCCTTCTGCGAGAGGCATCACAGCTCTCTGTTTGATGAATATGAACTATTTGAACTCAGCTTGACATGCCGCTGCTATCTTCGTGCGCTCTGCCTTCCACACAGCGACAAATGTTAAAGCTACAAAAACCCACAGAGGAGTTCTTTCTTTTTTTTTCCTTGGCTTTTCAAGATCTGATGTTTTCATTCTCAGCTAACTGAAGCACCATAACTCCACCATAAAAATTGGATATGTGTTTTAGCTAACGTAAAGTGTAGTAATGATTTTCAATTAGGATCAACTAACTCACTGATTTATACAAATTCTGTGGGTATTCTCCCTCCTGATAGTCTGGTAGATTCGGTTCAGTTGGGGTATCAAACTGCAGCATTTGGTACATTTTCAAACTAATTGAAAAACCTATTTACTCCCTCACCAGTGGGGGTCATTTTTCCCGCTAGGGCTAGGCTAATACGTTTGTTTTGATTGCATTTACCCAGAATGCTGTGTGCTGTAGTCCACTTCCTGCCATTGAAGTGGTCTCTGGTCCACTTGGCATTCACATATGCATTCAAACCGCACCAGAGTTCACTAGAGATTTTTTGGTCCGCAGAGTTCGTTTAGCATTCACACCTCCACAAACAAACCGGATTTCTAGATAAGTGGACTTGAGTTGGATAAATGTGAACTTAGTATATGACCTCACAATAGTGCCTTAATAAGGTATTCATACTCCTGGAACTTTGCATTTTGCTATGTTTTAGCCACAAACTGCAATGTCTTTTATAGGTATGAAAAGATTGGGATTGCACTGTTCCGACTGCTGAGAAAAATCCGGTTTGGATCACATTCGTCTGCTGTGTGAACATAGTCAAAGTGCCCGGTTATGTGACATCACATGAGAACTTTTAGGTCATATTTTGCCCTATTGTTTCTGTAAGCAAGAGAGAATTTTGAAACCAAACAATGTAGGGCTGAAACGATTCCTCGATTGATTTGAGTACCTCGATTATTAAAATACCTCGAGGAAAATTTACCTGCCTCAAAGCTTCGTTAATTTATGTTTTATTATTTAGCGCACCGTGTTCCGGCAGGAACATTACTTGCGTTGCACAGAGCTCTCACTTCCGCCTCTGAGTTGTTGACGAAAGCTAAGTGTTAGCAGCATAACGTCCCATCTTTAAGTTCGGCCAAGGGGGATTTTATTGATTTATGATAATGCCCGGGTTTTCATCGTTTTGGGGGACCAATAAACACCTTTAAAATGACCGGCGCGATACCTGGAGTTACGGCAACTGAACACTGGAAAGAGGCTGCGGGAGGATTTCTACAGGTGAGCGGATAGACTGAACACGGAGGGCGGCTGAGTAGTTGATGGTCCGTAAGTGTAGCTTTACAGATGAACAGCACAATAAATTTCAGATCCCGATCTGAGCAAACGGGTGGCGGAGCGCATCGTACATGAGTTTCTGAGTGACAAGGTTCAGTAAACATCTTGTATTGCTCCCCTATGACGGGCCGTTTAGGACGAAAACTATGTTTTGTCTCTCACACACTACTAAAAACTAATACACACACACACACACACACAATATTTTAATTGCACATGTATACTATTAAAATGTCATACATATGCAATTTTTCTCTCAAACACACAAAATACTAAAATTGCGCATATACACTACAAAAATATCACACAAGCATACAATTTTTTTCTCACATGCAGACATAAAAGACTAAGATTGCACATATAAACTAATAAAGTATAGACTCACCTTTTGTATGTGTGAGCGGGACTCAGTGTTTGTGTGAGAGTGACGTCATGGAAGAGGCAGGGCATCATTTGGAGATCAGATCGCGCATGCGTTGATACCCCAGTGACGTCAGCTTCAAGTTCGATACTAGCGTCAAGTTGGTCACTGGAGCTACACGGGGTAAGCGGCGTTTAGGTCAAGGTTAATCCGATTTATGAACGCTAGTTTCGGCCAGCCGTTCTCTCCCGCTCCGTCCTCAAGCGTTCGGAAGTTCACGGCGTTAGCTCCTCTACCTCCTGCGTTAGCTCCTCTACCTCCTGCGTTAGCTCCGCTTCGTCCGGCGTTAGCTCCGCTTCGTCCGGCGTTAGCTCCTCTACCTCCGGCGTTAGCTCCGCTTCGTCCGGCGTTAGCTCCGCTTCGTCCGGCGTTAGCTCCTCTACCTCCGGCGTTAGCTCCTCTACCTCCGGCGTTAGCTCCGCTTCGTCCGGCGTTAGCTCCTCTACCTCCGGCGTTAGTTCCGCTTTGTCCGGCGTTAGCTCCTCTAACTCCGGCGTTAGCTCCACTTTGTCCGGCGTTAGCTCTTCTAACTCCGGCGTTAGCTCCGCTTTGTCCGGCGTTAGCTCTTCTAACTCCGGCGTTAGCTCCGCTTCGTCCGGCGCAAGGCTCTAACGCCGTACTCCGGCGTTATGGCTCTGACACCGGGGTAAGGCGTTAGAGCCTGAGTAAGCGGCGTTTAGCTCAAGGTTGATCGGATTTATGTATGCTAATTTCGGCCAGACGTTCTCTACCTCTCCCTCCTCAAGCGCTTGGAGGTTCACTTAAGGTTTATTCCGGTTCTAAGGCCGTTTACTCCGGTTCTAACGCCGGAGTAAGCCCTTAGTGAACGCCCGAGCGCTTGAGGAAGGAGCGGTAGAGAATGGCTGGCCGAAATTAGTTAAAAAATTGGATTAGCATTGAGTTAAAAGCAGCTAGCACCGTGTAGCTCCAATATCCAACTTGAAGCTGACGTCACTGTGGTAACAACGCATGCGCGATCTGATCTCCAAATGATGCCCCGCCTCTTCCGTGACATCACTCTCACGCAAACATTGAGTCAAGGTGAGTCTATATTTTATTAGTTTATATGTGCAATTTTAATATTTTGTGTGTGAAGAGAGAAAAATTGTATATGTGTGTGACATTTAAATAGTATATATGTGCAATTTTAATGTTATGTATGAGTTTTTAGTAGTGTGAGAAAGACAAAACATAGATTTTGTCCTAAACTGCCCCTCAGTCTCCCCTCTGGACTCACGTTCGTCCTTCCCCTGGTCTGTTTCCTCCCCTCCTCCTGTTCATTTGTTCATTCGTCTCTAATTTATCCTCCACTCCAGGCCACGTTTCCCTTATTCTCAAACATGTATGGGACAAGGTGAGAGTTCATCTATTAAACTCACTGAAGATGAAAACATAAACTAAAAATTGGAGTATTGACATTTTTTATAAGCGTATTTGTGATCCTGCATCTTTATTATTAAATTGAATATAATTTCAGATTTTGTATAACTTTTCTTCAGGTTAACTTAGAAAGTGAGCCATTATTGTTACAAGTTAATTTTCTAAACTACAAAAAAGTAGCTAGTAGAGAAGCTCAAATATGAAAAATTGGACTGATAATTGATATCTGATAGTAACACTGCTGCTATGTTAGATTTACCAATATTTTATTTTATCAAATTTTTTATGCGATTACTCAATTAGTCGTAAGAATAATCGATAGATTACTCGATTACTAAAATATTTGTTTACAACAGCCCTAAAACAATGTCAAAAAGATGATTGAGGACCGCATGGGGCCCAGTCCTGCAGGTGTTCCCTCTTCTTTCTCATCCTTACCTTTGGAAAGTGTGAAAAATCTGGCTATCTGCTGTTAAAGTGAAGAAAAAAAAAAGTGGTGCAGAAAGCAGCTCATGTCGCTGTAAAATCTCAGCTGGACTTTCTGCATTAATGCTGCCATCACAGAAGTGGAAATGAGTTTTGCCAAAGGCGCCGATGCAGCAGCAGCAGCTGCGCTCCATCAGAGTCGGGCTTTGTGCAGATCTGAGCTTCTTTGAGCTTCACATCCTAAAGTGAAGCATCGACTCGTTTCTGAACCCAAGGCTGCACCCGCTTTTTCCACAAACCCAAGGCCGGCTTAATCACTCCTATCAATACAAACCAAAGTTACAATATTCCTGTATTATCATGAACCATCTATATCTGTCTTAGAGCAGGATCAGATCATATTATCACATTTCATGCAGAAAACTTGCTTCTCCTGAAGGATTCATGGGATTATTCTTATCATTTTTTCAATAATACTCCCCAGCGCTCAGAATGAGAATTACGGATGAAGTCAGTGGAGGATGTGTGTTTAATATTCAACATTATTGAGAAAATAGCCAACCAGGTTTAAGCATCAGCTTAAAATGTGATCAATATTTTCACAGCTTTCCTCTGTACAGTAACTGGAAACTTTGGTTTCCATCTTGTTTTCAATGCCAGTCGACTGATTAATGAAGAACAGACATGGAAGAAGCTGACGTTGTTCCTAGTTATGAAATAAGTGTGAGAAGTTTTAAATAATCACCTGAACCTGGAAGTGATTCGGTCTTTTTTTTTTCTTTTTTTTTCCAGCTCACCAGAAAGGCTTTTAGTTCCTCTGGAGACGCTGCAGCGAAACAGGAAGGGACAAGTTTGATGCTGTTTTTCAAGGTATTTTGAAATGGCTCATAAATGATCAGTATGACCTCATGAATTAAACTTCCTGTGAAACAAAGTATGGAAACTTCCTCCTCTGGCTCAAAAAGTCACTGAATTTATAGAGCGACGGGAGTGATGAATCACATGCCAACAGAAAGCTGCAGAGTTTACTACAAACTTCAGCAGCAGACATTAGACACTGACCAAAACCTTAAAAGGTTATGAAGGAAGTTCACCACTAAATTGGTTTAAAAAACAGAAAAATGAAGGAAAAGTGTTGTGGCGTAACTTTAACCAGTCTATCCAGTGACGCTCTTTCCATCCATGCATGGCAGCAATCAAAGCCCCACAAGCACAAATCTCAGAAAAACTTCTAACCCCACATTATGTAACAATGCAATAAAGTCAGGATTTAAAATGTAATAAAACATTATTAAAACTGCATTATGTAATAATGGAAGCAAAATGTAATAAAAAAATCCTTCAGTTTTTAATAGTTTTGCCTTGACTAACATTAATACTGAAGTTTCTGGATATTTTATTGGAAGTCGGCACACATTTGGTGAAGTCAAGTGTTACGTTTCCCATATTTTCCGCTTTGAGGAGCATGCAAGAGGTCAGAGGTTATAAGTTAAATATTTATAAACATCTGATCAACTGACATATTAAAGTATGATTTAATAAAAAGATTTATTTATTTTTATTTTGTTGGAAATATTAGGAATTATAATTGGGCACATCGCAATAAGCAAAAAAAAAAAAAAAAGGAATTAAAATGAATCAATAATTTCATTTTGCATGATTTGCTGTTTTGCTTTTTTTTTTCTCTTTGTGCCAGAAACTGGATGATAAAAGTGTTCAGTTTGGTGCTTTTGTCTTTTTTTTTGAAGGAAAATTTTGGGTAACACTTTATTTGACGGGTTGTGAATAATACTGTCATGACACCGTCATAAACATGACAGGTGTTATGTCATGTTCATGACGAGTGTCATGTTCATGACATGTTATGTCATGTTCATGACAGGTGTTATGTCATGTTCGTGACAGGCTTTATGACAGGTGTTATGTCATGTTCGTGACAGGCTTTATGACAGGTGTTATGTCATGTTTATGACTGGCTTTATGACAGGCGTTATGTCATGTTTATGACTGGCTTTATGACAGGCGTTATGTCATGTTTATGACTGGCTTTA
>CAEGAE010062316.1:0-56516 GCA_903067095.1 Girardinus metallicus | reverse complement strand
TGTGCACATCTTCTACAATTCTATTGTTGAGAGCGTCATCTCTTCTGCCGTAATCTGCTGGGGCAGCGGCGTCAGAGACAGGGATCTAAAAGGTTCGACGGCCTGATAAAGAAGACTGGTTCTGTTCTGATGAAGACTAAAATAAATCGAACAGCTGTGGCTGAGCCAGAATGCTGCTGCTAGTGTTTCACTAAACCTAGAAGATAGAGCACATCACTACAGTTCTAAAGTCCCTACACTGACTCCCTGAAGCTCAGAGAATAATTCAAGAAAAATTCTGAACAATGACCATGTTATTCGTGAGATCGGCCTGGGAAGCAGAGCATCTTTGGTCAGAAGTTTCTTCAGATTTGTGTAGAACAGATCGCTGCAGAAGATCTTTCCTGCCAACAGCCATCGACATCATTTAGAATTTAATGGCGAAAATGAAGGTGAAGCGGGAGAGGGATGTTATGTTGTGTTATTGTATGAAAAGGACAAAAGGGGGAGCTTTGATTATGTATGTTAAAAAGATGCTGTATGTAGAGAGAAGAAGGAGGGAGTGAAGGAGAGATTTTTAGTAGGTTTGTATATAAAGTGAAACCTAATGTAAATCACTACTGTTCAGACTTGTATCAGTGTTCTTTAAGACAAGTGAAGATGTACTACTGTCCTGCTAAGGTACAATAAGTAAAACATATTTAAATGTTCACACTTTGTGAAGCTTGGGAGAATGGAAATGAAATGACGGTACAGAAAAGAGCTTTAAAGCTCAAACAGAGAGGATGCAGAGAGAGAGTGTAATATAACCTGGCTCCCACTAGGGGAGCTATCGGTCCGGAATAGGTGCGTGTGGGGGCGGAAATGACGTCGCCGGAGATGCAGGAGGAGGAAGAGGATACTGAGAAAGAAGCGGAAGCCCGGGATGTTTGGAATTCGGTGGTGGAGCTGTTGACTGTAAAGTTTCTGAGGAGGAACGCTGAAATGTGGATATGTTGGTGTTGCTTGGCTGAGAGACTCTGGAAGTCCGCGGTGATCCGGGAGGAGCCTGACGCTCCGATGGAGATCTACTGGTTTGTTATTTTGTTTCCATTTCCTTTAACACCTTGCGTGTCGGAAATACTGTCACCGGATACTTTGGAGGAGGAAACATATGTTGTTGACTGAGCTTGTAATCGTAGCAAAAGTCACGGGGCTGACGTTTGACGAAACACAACAAACTGAGTTGAGTGGATGAGCAGAGTATAAATAGGCCGCCTGGAAATTAGAGGTTTGGTTTGGGCATGGCCCAACTCCCGAACCTAAGTTAACACATTAACTCCATTTATTTTAAAGTCTAATTTTCTAGCTGGAAACTCTTAAGGGTCTTCACCAGCTTCAACCTGCAAGTTCAACATCTCTACTTTCAGTATCTCCACTGTAATTTTGTGTCATGCTTCACTGAACCTTTGCAGATTTGCTGACCAATTTTAAGACGTTTTCGTTTGGCTTGTACTCCAGGTGTGTTGTAACCAGAAAACCTTCCTCCACAACATATTTAAAAAGCTGTATCATGATTATTATGCCTGACACAAAACAACTGGGAGAAATCATTAAATCGTTGCTATGTACGAGGTGATATTAAGATTAACTCTCGCTAGAAAAACATCTGAATATTAATATTCAGCTTCATTTTCAGCAATATTTTCCTTTTTTTCTAAGGGTTTTAGCACTTTTAGGTCTATTGCTGATGAACCCCATTTATGCTGGCACACATGTTTCAAAAATTTTTTCTCCCTAATATGTTTGATGGTGTTGATGCTAGAAAATGTTCACCTCACATTTTCTAGGTGAAAATGTGAGGACCCTCAAACACTCTTCCTATTTTCTTCCCTCTGCTGGATGAAAATATCAGGGGAGCTCAATCAGAGTGCTGATAGTGAAATGCCACTGAGCGGGCTTGTAGAGAATGCACCTGAGAGGCTTTGTGATTTATTGCAAGGCGAAGCTGCAGCCAAGTCGCCAACTCTAATTAGAAAATCCCGTGCAGGCAGCTGAGTGCAGGAGCGAGTCTTAAATCTCAGGGCCGACAGCCTCAGACTGCAGCAGCATCCAGGTTTGAGAAAAGAGCAGCCTCTGCATCAGTGCTGGAAACGTCCTTGTTTTATGAAATGTGTGTTTAAACCCGACTTTGAGGTAATGTTTTTCTTTTGTGTGGTGGAGCTACATTTTATTTTCTAAGGTCTTTTCTGGCCTGGCTCTGAACAAAATTTAGAAGTTGACTTTTTTACTTATATGAAAAAGATCCCACCTGCAAAAACCAGATGGGAAAGCCAGATCCTCTATAGAAAACCACAGAATCAGATTTTCTTTCACATTTCTAAAATAAATCTTAATAATCACATCTTAGTATATTTCTATTCCACAAAAAAAGAAAAGAAAATTAAAGTTTTTAAAACAGAACCAAAATCAAATTAAACACTGACTGACACAAACAAAGCACAGGCTGTAACAATATAACTTATAAAAGGTTGTATTTAAAATTATAAGTATTATTGAAGTTATTAACTTAAAATATGCACCATAAAGTGAACTGATTTTGCAGGAAATCATTTTTCAAAGCCAAGCTGCCTTGTCAATTTAATAAAATTATCTGATTCCCTTGGGCTTTTAAACTCTCTCGAACTGCATTCACTTAGTTCTACAATGTGGTTTTTATTTTTGCAGAATTATGGATGGATGGAATGGATCAGTATCAGTTCAGCTGCACATGGATTTCTGCTGTTTACTTTGTTTCTTGGCTGCACAATTCTAGCTCTCACTGGACCAAACAGGCTAAAACTGCTAATAGAAAAGTATTCACAACATTCCTGTTCCAACATGCAAAACAGACTGAATGGCCACTTGGATTTTCTGTTAAAACAGTTTTAGTGCTTAGAGAGCTGGAGCTAGAGCTTAATTTATTAATGGCTCTTTAAACAACATGCGGCACTTGTGGACGTTTCACAATCCTGACCGCCATCAACAGGGCAACAGGAAAAAACAGTTACACACACTGGCTACAGAGGGATTTGTTAAAAATTCCTGTTGGTATCAAAAGTCTGATAATGTTTAACAACTGAATTGGAAATGACATTTATGGTTTCAGTAGAAAATATTAGCTTTAACAGCAGTTTTATGTGGGGAATAGACCTAAACTTCATGATGAGTTATATAGGAAAATAATCTGCAATAGGATAAGAGATAGTGAGCTCATGCTTAGTGTTTTCACAGTTTTATCATTTCTATTCATGTGGATTAATAAAGAAATTACCTTCAATGATTTAAATGTGGCACTCAAAACTCTTTCATGAAAAATTTGACTGTTTCCTTGCAGTTGTTGGTAAAATCCTTTTGTTTTAATTTAGATTAGTTGTTGAAAATAATGTGCAACACAAGCCAGTGTGCGGAAATTGTTGCAATAACTTTTCTGGAGAGCCGCCAGCGTGGTGTGAGCATGAGGTTGTAGCCTTGGCACCAGGCCTGCATGGTGGATCCTGCTATGAATTATTTTAAGAGCGATCCATGCAGGTGCCAATCCCCTGCCTGACTGGATTAATTTCAGTCAATCAAATCATCAATCAGATTTTATTTAGAGCAGTTTTAGTTAGTGAAATGCACTAAAAATAGAAATCAGTTGATCAATGAGGTTATATGTGTTTTTGAACTTGAAACTATATGGAAGGAAAGAAAAGAGGCAAACTTTAACATTATGACCAAACTTTGATTAGACTGAGGAAGAAAACCAATAAACCCCCCTCACTGCTTTGTGATGTTTCCCCTAATGAACTGAACCAAGCTGCATCTGAATGTGTTCAGTCATTGGCCGCATTACCATTTGCCATATAATTGTGCAATTTGACCTTTGAAAATAAATTAGCTAAATGGAAACATGCCAATTTTGAAAAAACTTGTTTTTTAATAAAAAGTTTTGGCGCTAGAATGAGGTGTTTTTTTGGCAGGAGTAAGAGTTTTTGCAACGGAAACACTTTTTTCGGATCACATTGGTCGTGATCAAAAGCTCAATATTACTACTGGCAGAAAAGATGAAGAAGACAACGGGAAGTGGTAGGAGGATGATGGCGCAGCGTGTTTATGACTTATCGCACGAACAAACTTATTCATGTGTGATTTTAACTGTGTTTCTGATGTTATGGAAACACTGCAAATGTGAAATTGTTATTTTTTGACATTAGTGGAATATTGACAAAGTTTTTACACACTTGGAAACGCAGCTATTAACATCTGTTTTTACATTTGAGAAGCCTTCTGAGCCAACGGTAGCCTACAGAAGTCCTTTTGGTTAATGAAAGCACCTTCTACCCCGTTATGGTTTATTGTTTGTTTTTTTTGCTGGTTGAACTTGAATTGAAATAGTATCTTTGTAACTTCTGTTAGTGTACAGATTTCTCTTTAAATTGAGTTATATTTCTACATCAGGACACCAGTGTTGTTCTCCGTGTGTGATATGATAGAGAGAAGTTACATCGTTCGTCTTGGACTGTAGCACAGGTCGCAACGCTTCAGTGACACCACAGAAAAGGCTACGCAAGAGATGACACACACTGTGTGTTTTACTGTCAATTCTCATTCTCTCTCACACACACTACCAGTCACAAAGAAAGATTTACACAATAACACAAACCACTCACTGATGCAAAGCTGTGACTTTCCTTGTCTCTCTGAATGGCAGCAAAGCTGGCAACTTGGCAAGTCTTTGAAATTATATTTAGATATGTTTTGACAAACACAGACACACAAAACACTCATATAAAGACATGGCCGACAGCCGCTGTTCGCTCTTAAAACTAAAATAGCAGTATCAATGGAAGCGCTGCACGCCTGCTGGGTTGTGTTTTCATGTCAGCTGGCAAACAGAGAATATATTTAACTGTCTATCCCAATGCGTACACACATAGTCACATACAAACACACACATATATATCCTTGTGTTGTTAAATAATAGTCTCACAAATGCAAATGACAGATATTTTCCTTTTCAGTGATATGCTTATCAAAGCTGCTGTTATATTTTTAAATCAGAACACGAATAATGTTGACTCAGCATGAGCTGCAGCCAACAAATGAGCTTCTATTTGAGAGGAGTATTTTCAGTCACGTCCTTATGCTTATGGATGCTTAATTCCTGCCAAGATGATGGCAGACTACGACTCTAAAACAGAAATTCAACGTTCACTACTCCTTCTGCTGGCTGATTGGCCCTGTTGAAATCTAACCAGCTCAATGGGAGAAAGCCCAGACAATGCACCGAATGGACATGAGAATCAACCAGAATTGTGTATTTCACTAAACCTTAGAGTTGTTTTTAAAAGTTATGATTGTGTGCTGACTAAGCCAACATTTGAATGTCTTTGTGTGTTTCTTAATATATGTTTGTTTGAACACGTGTACCTTTTAAAACAATATATGACCAGGTTTCATAAATGAATACTAGTCATTGAACTAGTCACTGAACACTATTTGACAGTTTTTTCTGAACTGTCAAAACAGTTCAGAAAAAATATTATGTCTCAGTAAAAGATGTATTCTTTGAAAATCTATCGTTTCTGAAATTCAAGAGTTCGTAATCAAAAAAAAAAAAAAAACCTTCTCTGTCGGTCTGTGGTCAGTCCGCCATGTGCCGCTCTGACGACAGTCCTAGCACCTTGTTCATCTTTTTAATTTCACATTTTATTTATATCACTATAAATATATTGTGAATTTGGTTGCCTTAACTGAACCTTTTGCAAGTTGTCTCTGTTTTATGTTTGAGTTTAATGATAACAACTGTATTGTTCCAGAGATCAGAATGAAAGTTGTATTGAGCATAGACTCTCTCTTTCTGGAAACTGAACAGAGGATAAACTTTTCACAGAAACCGAGGCTTTGTCAGCACATCAGGGAACCTCAGAGGTTTGTAATTAAAGAGCTACTTTAGCCCACAGCGTTCAGGACTAAAATGACCTGGGGACTTTTAAGGAGCTGAAAGATTATTTCCGCCTTGGGTCTGCTCCTATTCATTGAGATTTAAGGTGAATCGGCTCAAGGCTGTTTCTCCTCCCTGACAAATTTCACCAGTGTTGGAGCTACTGCAATCTTCCATCACAAGCAGTCAAAAAAGCAAATCTGTTTCCGCTCCTTAGACAGTAAACTGTTGTAAATTTCTCTACGTTGATTTTAGTTGATCAATAGAAAGTGACTTCTGTGACAGATTATTAACATGTAACCACTTTTTTTGTTGTAATTGAATGTGTTTGTCCCTTTTAAGCCACAACAGCTTGTGCACTGCTAATGTCTCCTCAACTGACCGAGGCTGAATAATTGACTGGGCCAATTCCTTGCCCATCCACTGGCACACATGACTGGGCAGGAAGTGATGACAGCACGAGGTCCCAGCATTAAACATGAACGAACCGGCTGAGTGATCCAAGCTTGTTCTGCCTCACAGTTCAAAACATAAAAATTAAACTAAGAAATTATATAAGGCATAACTGCTGGTTATGCCTGGTTCACATGGTAAGAGTTTCAAAACCTGAGACAACATGTGATGATAAAATATATATATATATATATAGAGAGAGAGACAGGCAGACAGACTCTGGTTGTCTGGTTGAATGGTGTGTGTGACCTGGGGTTGGGGTTGTAGAGAGACTCCCTGTTTGAGAGTCCCTATCATACGATTTGTGTCTCAGGGGGTGGTAGAGAGAGAGATTCTTAGAGACTCCCTGTTATACATATATAAAGGCACATGTCAATATATTATGGAAAAAGTTTTGGTTGATTAATTTTAAGAATGACCTGAACATATGATATACTTGCATTAAACACAAAGTAATCTGATATTTACTTTTTTTTTTTTTTCATTCATCCGTACCGCTTCCCGCACCCCCTGCAATGGCGCCCCACAGTTTGGGAACCTATAGATCAATCAGTGCATCTCAATCCTAATCTTCAGGGCCCACTGTCTTTTGTATTTTGGATGTGTCTTTACATTTTTATTTAAATCAGGTGTGTGGCAGCAGAAAAACACCTGAAACATGCAGGAGCCCTGAAGGATCAGGATTGAAAATCACTGCTTAGTATCATTTCAACATTTGAAAACTTTGACAAATTGTGGTAATTTTCCTCTGAAAGCCAATGTTTTAGCAACCATATTTTTCCTAAAACTGTAGCTCAGCTGGATCCAACCAGTTACTGCAGCTAATCTGCTGGGATGTATGCAGCATGCACACATTCCTCCAGACTGCAATCAAGGGATTCACTCAATCAAAACACGTTCAGTCCATCTCTGGCTTCATACTGCGATGCCATTTCAGCTCGACAAGATATTTAACATACTCCATTTGTGACAGCTCTTCACCTCTGACCTAAACAGAGCACTCCAACTTTAAGTTGGTCTTGTATTCAGAGGAGCTGAGTCTTATCTCTGTTGCCTCACACTCAGTTGCAGAGTGCCCCGGTGCATGCTTAAGGTCATGCCCTAAAAAGCCAAAGAAACCAAATTTCTGTTTCATCCCACATTCAGATAAGAGAATAAAGGCTTTTCTGCATTCAGACGGTGTAAGTCGGCTCATCCCCAACATCTATGGCCTTTCTGAAGCCACATGGGTACCATCCGAGGGCATGCCGACCTCTGACCCCTCTACACCAGACAGCTTGTAATATTACCCAGCTAGAAAGTTCAGCATGTTTTACTGTTGCGCCTGCGGTGATTCACAGTATGAGCTAAACACCTGAGACAGACGAGGCCGTTTAAAATATGCAAATGTTCACCTTGGACCAGCCTGTTAACATGTTCGCTCTCATCTGCATTCATCCACCAGCCGGTCCACCTGACGCAGCACCAATAAGATCTTTATTGTCTGTCACTGCATGACCTTTGCAGAGGTAATTTGCTGCCGATTACGCTCTTTTCCCAGCTGTCCTGGTTAATTAATATGAGTTGCTCGTGGAGAGTGGTGCAGAGGCTCTTTAGAATCATTCCTCCTGCTTGTGTCCTATATTTTTACCATTGGCAGGTCTCTGTTCTTGAGTATAACTCTGGAACAGTGAGAGAGACTGTCCATAGAGCGTACTGATCTTCTGTTTCCAACACATCTGTCAGTCAAAAGTTTTCTATTAGCTTAAAGGCACTGCAATCCAACATGAGATACTGGTCAGTGGAAACTGGCTGCAAACATTTGATGTCAGTTAATTAATAAACAAGTTGTGAAAGTCTTTCCAACTCTTTTCATCTCTTATTAATGCAGTCAATCTTCATGTACCTGTGAATCCAAAGCAATTTAATCTGCAACCCTACAACGGAAGTCAGGAGTTAAATAATTAAATATTACCTCGTAAAGCTCTTAAAATACCTTGTGATAATTAATAACATATGTCAGGTACATCTCACAATTTAAAAGGATAACTATGTAATTGCTCACAGTCTGCAGGTTGGACTGAGTTCACAGTGAATCCAATTAAAGACGACTTTGATGGCTCTGTCTTTGTTAATGAAGCTCCTGCTGTGCCGCTCCCATCTGTTCTTTGTACATAACATAATTAGGGACCTTTGTTAAACAAATAAGTATTAATTATGCATAGCACCAAAATATTATGTACTCCAAATAAACTACATTACTTTGAATAATTCAACAAATTAAAACGCATCTTAATTAAAACAGTTTTTCTAGAAGCTGGACTTTA
This sequence comes from Girardinus metallicus, assembly GCA_903067095.1. Classification (NCBI taxonomy): domain Eukaryota; kingdom Metazoa; phylum Chordata; class Actinopteri; order Cyprinodontiformes; family Poeciliidae; genus Girardinus; species Girardinus metallicus. Next base: position 47,834 of record CAEGAE010062316.1, on the reverse strand, counting down.
AATAGTCAAACAATTTTACTAGATTGATACTTGAAACAAATAGTTTAATGAAAAAGGTTAGTTCATAAATAAATTAATTTCTTTGTTACAAGTTCATTAATTTATTTGAGAAAGCACAAACTACAGAGTACAAGTTGTTAGTTTTTCTGATTGTGCTTTAGTTTTCTTTGACATATAAGAATAAAGTGACATTTTCATTTTTTTTTCTGTGAAAGCCACTTCTCAACAAATGGGGGTAAGGTTAATTAAATCCTTCTTGATCTTATGAGACATTTCTTATGATTCTTTAGTTGGTTTCATTTGTGGTTTGACCACCTCTGTTTTATTTATATTCATTTATGTTTTGTCATATTCTATTCAGCTCCATCAAATGATCTTGCTGTAAAAGTTAATTCCTCTGTTTTAGTTTCTTTGTTTTTTCTGACTTACGTTCTTTGTGTGCATTGGATTTTGTTTTCTGAGATCAGCATTGTTCTTCCCCCCTTTGATTTTGTAGTTTTCTTGCTCCTTTCCATCTGTTCCCAGTCACCTGATTTTCTCATCTCCATCTATATTATTCTCCACTCATTTAGCTCACTGGTTTTCATTGTCTTTTGCTGGTTCCTTTTGTTACTCTGCCTGGTCCTAACCTACAAGTTTTTCTTCTATTTATGTTGTGTGTTATTGGTTCTACCACTGTCTTTGCATTCGAGTATGTTTATTAATTGATTTATTTATTTCACAAATATTTCATTATAGGTGAAAATTATTGTTTTACTGAAACTGTTCCTTTAAGGTCCCAAATTATATCCACTCCCAAAAAATGCAATATTGTTGTTAAATAAGGAAATTCCTACATTTCTTTCCACCTAAAATGGCTAAAATGACACATAGACATCAGGTTTACATGAGGATGAGGCAAATCATTTTTTTGGAAATGATTTGCCTCATTTAAACCTCTGACAGTTTGGTGTGCCCCTGACCATTGAATTAATAATGAACACAATGGTGAGATCCAAAGAGCTGTCTGGGGCCTTCAGAAAGTCTGGCAAGTGATTTTAAGAAGTCTCGAAAGAATTTGATTGTAGGCACTCCGCTAAAAGGGCAGGGAATTTTAAAATGGCTGCCAACATGCACAGATCTGTCTGCCCACGCAAGCTCACCCTGAAAAAACTGCAAAATGCAAAAAAAAGTTTCCAAAAGTCACAAGATATCATTACAAAACCTACATCATGTTCTAAAGGTGAAGTTGCATGCATGTATAGTCAGAAAGAGACTGCACAAACTGAAGTTTCATGGGGGGTGTAAGGAGGAAACTTTGACTCTCTAAGAAAAATCTTTAACCTTAATTAAAGAGACCATGATCCTTTGAAAAGGAAAATCACATCAACTGTACAGCATGGCGGTATAGTTGGTGTATTAAATGGACTTTGTAGGAAAATCTGACCACATACACAAAATTAATCAAAGCTGAAGCGGAACCGGGGCCTGTGAAGTGATAGTGACCCAAAACATGTGGGCCGAAAATTAAGAAATGGAAATAATTGGAGCTCCTGATTTCAATAAGAGAGATTGGACGTGGGATGAATATGCAGGAAAGCCATCAACATCTCACAACTGGATGTGGAAGCAACTTTCCTCTGATTTCAGAGCCTCAGTGAAATTGAATAAAAGGAGTAATATTAGTTATTACAGGGCTTTCAGTTTTTCTTCAATCAAAATTAGCATTTTGTTGACCTCTTTGTCAACAATGTTCAATGTAAATTTTTTTAAGATGTATATCATGTATAATTTTCCTACTAGGTGAAAGTTTATATTGTGTATCTGTGTGTCTAAAGACAATAAAACCATTTTCTGAGAGCCCAATATCTTCCTCTGCAGTCAACAAATACCTCAGGGCAAACAAGAAGCTTTCATTTGGCTGAGTCTCTGCTTACTTCTTCATAACCATTAAACAGCAAACATACAAAAATAAACAAGCATACACACTAAAACATCACCGCCTGTTTGGATTTTATTTTATGAATTGAAAAGACAAAAGAACAACGTTGATCTAGGCATCTGCTGACAAGTCTCTGGTGCGCAGTCCTTTTGAGTTTACGGAGAGAGTTTGAAACCACAGAGAGTCATTCTTCCAAACTGGAAACACTATAAACAAAATATGCCTCTCAGTTTGTACTACAAAAGTCACTGATGCCTTTCTGGTTGAAATATTTAACCTTACAATCATAGCACCATCGTGCGATGCTTCCACTACCATAGGAATCGTCTGCCAGTTGAACCTGCACTTTGCATCAATATTAGGAAATTATTGATTATTGTTGTAAAGTTGCTTGTAAGCTAGTTTTGTCTAATTTCAATTAGATATTTGCACTAGAAACTATAATACTTGTTTGTGTGTTTTTACAGTGTGTTGAGCAGGAATCTGTTCAAGTTGAAAGGACAAAAAAAGCAGAAACATCAAACACACAGATACACCGAGCCAAAAGTAATTTCTGTTGAGAGAAAAACTGGTAATTTGATGTCTTAATCTGAAATTCCTCTGTGTGTTATTACACTTTAAAAAATGCAGAAACAGAGGTTAGTTATGCTGTAAGCCTTTACCCATGTCCCACCCTCATCTGCTTATGTCTGAGCAGTGTTGTTGAATATTTTATTGAGTCTGACCTGACACAGCTTTGTTTTACAAGCAGAGTCATTCTGAAATGTATTTACTCAGAATTATTAAAGACAGCTCATCTTCATCCTATATAAATTTGCTGTGTGTCATTTGCTTACACATTAAAAAATGTCTTGGCATTTCATCTTCTGTATATAAAAGCCATATGAATCAAATCCGAACACCATTTTTATTTCTACTACATATAAAGAAAAAAATCCTGCTTTTTCGCGTTGCTTTGTTGTCCAGCAAATTGCCCAAGCTTTCCAGTTGTCTTCTGCTTGGGAGTACGTTTCATACTGTCATACCCATTCAGCTCTAAAATTAGTGTGCTGTTTTTCAACTATTCAAGCCCATGTTGTGTCTCCGCTGGAAGATTAAGAGCAGGATGATTCACCGTCCATCCTAAGGGTTCAGATTGGGTCAGTAAAGTTTACCTCCCCATCAAATGTCGTGCAGTTTAACTGGCTGTTGGCCTGCAGGTGATTACAAACAGAACACAGCTGGATACTTGTTGTGGTAACTCAGAACAGACTTAGAATAACACAAGATTAAAGCGCAAAACAAAACATCCAGTCTGAGTAATTTTATCCAACTTCAGAGGAAATTTGTTGCATTACTAAATATGCATGTTTTGCATAAAGTAGCACATCTCACCTGTGGTAAATATTAAACCAGACTGGACACAAATAAAAATGTGTGGACAGCTGGTTGGCTTTTAGTGCATCCTAGTAGCAGATGTTGAATGGCTGGGCTCTGACCGCCATGTCTCCTTTATGGAGATTGATAATGGGCGTTTTGCAGCAGCTGCAGAAAGTTTGACCTGTGCCGAATCTGCATAAGGCTTATTCATGTTGAGTCACACAGGTCACACTGACTAATGAAGCCATCACGGCTGAATTTCACAGCAGAGGCACATGAAGGTATGGTGGATCCCACTAACCGTGTGTCCTTCAGGGTCCTCTAGCTTTCAATTAAAAAAATGAAACTAATGATCCAGTCTTTCATAGAAAAGGATGAAAAACTTAGGGCTGTTCTCAAAATGTCTATTTGTGGGAATATTTAAACAAATAAGTGGGGAAAATTTTATGTTAAAAAAAGTGTTTTTATTAGCCAATATAACCTTATCCAGAGTTTAGCGAGCTTTTAAAAGTCCAGCTGATTGGTCTCCTAGTAAGATGATGCAAATAAAATATTCTACAAGTAGCTAAAGTTTCTCCTAATAAGTAAAGGTTAAATAGACAAACAGTGAACAGCCACAGCAGGTGTTAATATTGGCTGAATCTGAAAATCCGCTTCCAAATTTATTTTTTTTATTGAAAGGCCGTCCGTACTACAAATTAAATGTGATTGCAGTCAGACTTCTGCGTGAACATTTTACGACCCCAAAGCGAACCGCATTCGAAGAAGAAGAGCATACAGTGCATATCACACAGCAGTGCACTGTTTATAGGAGTAAGCTAAAAGTATCATAAGATGAAGGAAGCTAAGAAACAACAAAAATTACTGTCAACACAGTTTCCTTCAGCCACGTTTATGTCTGAATTTACTGTGTATGTCAGATTTAGGTGGCATTTGCGTGCTGTGTGTACAAAGCCTAAGACTGAAACTTTGATTCACAACTGGAAAAAGAGGATTGCAACTGAGATGCAGATAAAAAAGTTACATTAAACCCACAAGTTTAATGTAATAGTGTTGAATGTATTCAGCAATACAATTTAAAGTCAGAAAACATTGGCGTTGAGATATCCAATCAGGAGCATCAACAAGCATACCAGGAATGTTAGAAAATAAATAATAATTTACACAAAAAGCAAAAGGCTAAATTCTGCTGAAAAGGTCCACATGTTTGTTTCACGTGTGTCCTTTTGCCCAGAGTCCGTGCGTGACTCTCGCTTTTTCTCAGGCAGCATCTCTGTGCATTAAGTCAACCTCCAGCTTCTCTGGCTAAATTCCTCCAGACCACACAAAAAAGGAAAGTATAGTGCTGACCAGAGGCCATGTTATAAAAAGAAAGGAGAAAAACTGTTGAGTCACCCACAAAGAGACAGTGTTGATGGCTCAGATTATACTAAAATAAATCTCTCAGACTAACAGTCAAAAGATGACAAGGTTTGGAGGCTGTCATGAGCTGCTCTTCATTTCTTGGCCTTATTATGCTCTTGCATGAAAATGTGAGTCAAGGTTTTTTTAAAGGGTTTTGTTGCATTTTTTGAATCCCAGTTGCCAATCAGACAAGCTTGTTGCATTTCCTTTTGTTTTAAATTTTCCTATTTGCTTTGCTGTTTCCTTCTTTGGAAGGTGAAGATTATAATTTTATTTTACTTGTATGCGACATACAGCCAGGACCAAATGGTTTATGACTGTTTAACATATAGCAGTAAAATGCTTAAGGGCAAAGTTTTGTAAATGTGAATCCTAAGGGGGCAGATGGGTCAGAAAAAACAAAGTAATTTTTTTTTCATTCAGAAATATCTCTAGGCAGATTTTTAATGGTTTTCTCTTTTTGATTTTTTTCACCCTGCTTTTTCAAATTGCAGACATTTTGTTATTAATCTCTGTTTTGGATGTCTTTTCTTTCATTATTTCTGTTCTATTTTACCTATTTTCCTTCTGCTACCCTTTATTATTCTCTGTCACTCTGTATTCATGCCAGTCCCTTCTTTTTCTCACACCATTTAATAAGATTTAATTTTTTATAGCCATGACTACTTAATAGTTTGAGCTATTTGAACAACTTCTTTCCCAGATGTTTGCAGCAGTTTTTCTTTCCTGTCTTTTCCATTTATCATTTTTGTTGTTTTTTCATTATCTATGACAGTTTTTTTTTCTTGGCAGTTTTTGATTTCCCTTGGGTAAATTCTTTTATTGGATATTTATAATTTTCTTTCTATTCCTCCCTCATGTCTTTGATCATTTTTATTTCTTTCTTGTCTTTCAACACTCGACATTTCCTGTATTTTGTCTGTTTAATGTGTTTCTCTTTCATTCCAGTGATGTCTTTCCGTCTGCTCCCTCCATTTTATTTCATTCCTTCCATCCTTTTCTCCTCTGTCTCTTCCTGTCATCCATGACTTTTCTCTGATTTAGTTTTAACCTTTATTTCCCTTTGCAGTTAATATTCACCTGAGCCCACAAGTGATGGCTGCTTTCCAGGTACATTGCTTAAAAGCATGGACAGTAGAACATTTTTACAAAGCACCTGATTTTGTCCGACCTCTACAGATGGTTTCTCTCTCATATACCAAGGAAAAGACATGCAAAAACACTATGAGATAAAAGTCAGTGAAGTGAGCTCTCTGTTATAATATTTTATAAATCAGTCTAGACTAAAGGTAACTATACGAACAAGGGACATATTCAAAACATACCTGCCCTCATAAATGCAGATTAATCTACACTGGCTATCATTTGATTCTTCCTTTATGTATAAGCTTTTCACAATGTTGAAAATAAACTGCAGTATTTGAAGAAAAAGAGAAGTATCTTGCAAAAAACATAAAGGAATAAATTGTTCTACTTTGCATTTCGTGTCATTGACATCTTGTGAAATCTGAGAACGTTTTCACTTGCAGATCTTATTAGATCCTGTACCTATATCAGTACATGCTCCAGTACAAAGTACAGTGTTAAATATCAGTGCTCATCTCCAGAGGGCCATTGTCTTTAATTAAAATGTGGTTATCTCCTTGGTTTTGCCCTTCATCATTAGCAGAGTCTCTCCTTTATGCAGACACTTCAGGTCACTTTCTGGTCAGCGCACACAGCAGAAAATGAAGACAAGTGTTTGTGGTTCACCTGCAGATTTGTTGGTGGCAGGAAAACCACAGGTAGCTAATAAGATGTGTTAGCAAACTGCTGTGTTCCTGCAGAGTTTCCCTGGCTGACATCAATAGGTGCACTTAGAGCGGTTAAACACAAAAATGAGGACATAAAATTTAAATGAAACGGCAGGTCCCACAAATAACATTTGCTTTCAGTTTCATTGCTATGACATTCATCTCAAATAAAGCTTCCTTATGCTGCAAGGTTTCACAATATAATCAGAAATGTTTCACAGGTTAACCTTGTGAATTGTTTTCTTGTCTAGAATATTTTAAGTGAACGTTTATGAGAAAACACTCTGACTTGACTCTTTTTGACCTTTGAATGCCCTTAGGACATTTTCAAGAGTTCTGTTATCATGTTTGATCAAACTGGCTTTGATTGAAGCTTTGATTGAATCCGTTTGACTGCTGCGTTCTGTGAATTTACATTTTCCTTTTACAAGTTCCTTAAAATGTTGGCGAGGACTTCTTTACTGCTTCTTTTGTTCAGTTTAAGTCCAGATCTAAATCAGAGGTGCACAAAGCCCTCAGATTTTTTGTGCATGATGAAAGCAACCAGTTGCAGTTGGAGCATTTTATTAATCTTTATCACTAGTGTCAATGTGTAGCTGTAGTTTCTGTGATAGAAGTTACAAAAGTGTGTCAGTTTATCTGACACACTTTGAAGTTTCCCCCCAAATTTGAAGTTTCCCCCCAAACTTCAAATTTGGGGGGAAAGTAAACATTAAGAAATATTCAATCATATATTCCTAACTAAAATTATACTATCTGTTGACATACCTAAAACCAGTCTGTAATTGTAATTCCTAGCTGCTTAGCTACAATAGTAAAAGAAAAATTGCAGCTAACATGACAAACACAGACAAAACGATGATGCAGTTGAGTGAGTCATGAATTTTACTGACTGAAGCAACGATTCTGCAATGTGAATGATAGCTTTCATGGCAGGGCTGCCCCAACTTTGAGAGAAAAGGGTGTTCTGGGTATTCAGCCAATCACTGTTCTTGGTTGAGGTGCAGTCTGCGGCCCGTAATAGGGCCATTAAAATGCCTGGCTGAGGCCAGATGGTCTGTCATTGAGAAGACAAAGAGGTAGAAGGACAGAGGGAGCGAAGGAGGTAACATCATACGGAGAGGTGGAAAATGGAAGACGACACAGAAGGTTGGGCTAATTTGAAAGATGAAGAAGAAAAAGAAAAAAAAAACTGAGGGAAGGTGAGGAAAATGTTATCATACAGATTTTTGTTACACCTCCGATTGTAATTTCCACATTAGATAAAAGGTCATTTAAAAGTGTTTGATTTTTCCTCTTTGAAAGGTTGGAAGAAATGCATCTTTACACATAGTAGTTTCAATTAATGTTTTATGACTGCCCTGATACATTTTTTGATACAAGTACCTGTAAAATTTGTTTTAATTGGGCTCCTAAAAGACTTATACATAATAGTTGGTTTGTATTGAGTTCATGATGGAGTTACAGTTGAGGCAGCTGGAGGATCATGAAACTGGAATCACAACAAGAGCATTTTTGTCTGGAACTGGAACAGCCAGACGATGCTTTGTGCCATCAGGCAGAGGTGATGCAAGTTGATTTCATTTAACCTCCGATTCCCTTCCTGCTACCTGCTTTCCGGGCTGTACAGCAGCCCATCTGCAGCCAACCTGAGACCTCTCATATTTCAATCTGATTTAATTTAAAACATTTTGAACCTGAAACACATAAGCCTAGGAGATTAAAATATGGAAATTGGAAAATAATATTTGAAGTTCCAAATTAAAATGAGTTTCAGTGTCTTACATTCACACAAGAAATGTAATTGTGGTAATAATGGCAAAGAAACAAAAATCAAAAGGTATTAAACCAACATTTAACCAACGGAATTAAAGTATGACTTATGGTGGCCAATTTCACCCGACAGTCAGTCCTGACGGCAAATTCATCCATTATAGGCAATCAATACTGACATCCAAAGGATGTTTCAAACATGTTTTATTGAATTTAGTTAAAAGCGAAGACCGATAATGAGTAAATTAAGATGCAGTTTGTTACTGAGGACATGCTGGAGCTGCAATACCTGCTGCTTATTTTTGACCAGCAATTAAATAAATTTCCTGCTTTTTTAGTGTTGCAGTGAAAGTGAGTTGTAAACATATGGAAAGCCAAAAGTGGTACTTCAGGAATGCTTCAAATATTTCTTTTCTCCACATGCTGCGTTTCAAAATGAGTGAATCATGCTAGAATTTTAATCCTCAATATTTATACATTTTCTATTTTCACTCAAGGTGGAGGGGTCATTAAATTCAAAACTTTCAATTTACATTAGTCTAGGGTAAAAAAAAAAAAAAAAAACACCTGGGGAAAAAATATGCTTGTTTAGTTTTGTCCTATTTTAAGACTCATTTTAGTTTTGGATTCAGTCAAGAAGTATTTTAGTTGACATTTGCTTCGTATGTAACTATTTATTTAAAGTCAAATACCTTCTCTAGAATATTTCAATCTTTAGAAGGAAGTTTTACAGTAATAGTATTAGTGTAGATTTAGTTGTGCACTACATGAATCTTTATGTAATAGCAAAAATAAGAATGCCAGTGGTGGGAGAAAGCCATAAGTGCCAAGACAAGTATTCAGTAAAATCCAAGCACAGACAAACAAGAAGCAGAAGATGAAAATAACCATTTGATGATAACAAAAGGGAGAAAACTTACTGAAAAAGCACAGGACTTGGAGCATGGAAGAAGACAACCGACATGATAAAGTAGAAACAGAAGGAAGCTGTCGAGAACCGATAAACTTATACACTGACGGAGAGGTGAAACTGAAAAAGCAACCAAACAGACAAATGAGAGGCAAATGGCAACAGCTGAGAGAAAATGCAGGCAGAGGAGAAGAGGCGACAGAAAGCAGCTTTGGAAGAGTAAAAATGGCAGGCCAAGGGAAGGTAGAAGATATACAGAGAGCTAAACGGGAAATCTAAGAAGCTTCAATTCAAGAAGGGAAGAATAACAGTAATCAAAAACAATAAAATCCAAAATCACAAAGAACACAGCAAACAAATAGATAAACTGACATGGCAAAATGTAAAAAAGTGAATAAGCAACAAAGAAATAAAGACAGAGACCCAAAACTCAGGAAGAAGAGGTACTGTTTGCAGTTAGCAAGGTGACACAACAAACATGTTGAATGAGGTGAAACCAAAAACTAGCATTGTTCTTTACTCTGAACACACCATTCCACTGTGAAACATGGTGTAAGCAGCATCATGCTGTGGTCATACTTTTCTTCAGCAGAAAGAAGAAAGATGATCATAATTATGAAAAGATAAGAGAGGCTAAATACACAGCAGGTTGCTATCCTTTTAACTTGGTATACTAGTGGTTTACACAATTTTGAAGTTTCTTTTTCTTTTTTTAAATTATGTGACCGTGAATAGACCAGATTTAAAGCAGGGCTTCTCTTGGAACAGATAAAAAATCTTCTGAGTGTGAATTTTGTTTTGAAATGGGGATATTGATGCCTTACACTGTTTTCAAGCTTCACCTGTTTTATTAATACATTTTCCAGGTACATTTATATTTTGCTGTATCATTGCTATACTGTGTAGACATGAATGAGTATAAGTTTGCAGCTGGACCGGCAGTAGCTCAAATGAGTTGAAGTAAGTTATGAATAAAAGTGAAAAATACAGAAAAAGAATGCTAATGGGCTTATCTGACGAAAAAAAAAATTACTCAGAGAAATCTGCATTACCTCTTTGCATCTCTAAATTACATTGGGGACTGTTCTGTCTCTCTCAGGGACGCTGATACACCACCAGGCAGACGGAGACTGCTAAGTAGTGAAAATGTTGACGCCATTTCCTGCCACAAAAAAGAAAAACGGAAATAAAAATTACACAACAGATGACAGATGGAGCGAGTAACGTGATTAAAAAGTCATAAATATTAATATTCTGATTTGTTATCCGTTTTCTAATATTTCATGAAATTGTTCTCACAGAGAACATAAGCAATGGTTTCAGAAAGTGCCATAAAAACAAAGTAAAGCAGCTATGACTCCTATTGAGAGCAAATGGAAAGAAATATGAAAAGTAGTTATGAGCAGAAGTAGGAGTTGGATGGTTGTCTTTTAGCATTTATGTTTTTTATCTAAAATATATTCATGTTTGTTCTTCACAGCAACCTGAGGCATAATGGTAAAGAAACGAGTTTCCTTTTTTTCATACATTGTTATTTTTGTTGTTTGTGGTTGAATGACCGATGTGGACTTTTCACATTTTTCCATATTTATTGTGGTTTTTATTAAGGTAATAATAAAAATATTTACACAAATTCCCTGCAATTTTTTACGTATGGCTATGACTACATGTCATTACAATCAAAGCCCAGCAAACACAAATACTTTTCTTAAAGTATAACTAAACTCCAAATAACTTTTTTTGCATATAAGCTGAATTTGGCCCTAAGAGTGCTACCTTTTGTTACTGTGCAAATTGAGACATTTATGTTTATTTCTGCAAACATCATCTTACCAGAATAAGTAGACCTAATTAAAATTGTTTTGTTTTCAGACATAGATTTAAGACATACTTAATATTTTTGTAGAGTTAAAAGTTTAACTTATAAAACTTTATGATTAGTAAAACTCTGACTCTTTATGATTTGATTCTCTGATCATAAAGTTTTATGATCAGAGAATCTGAAAAGTGAAGACAGAATGGAAACAGTTTTGTCAGCATTTGAGTTTTAGGTTTGTTGATTTGATTGAGGTTTCTCTACATTGTCCCTAGGTGTGAGTGTGCATGCATGGTTGTGTGTCCTGTCTGTTACTGTGTTGCCCTGCGACAGACCGCCGACCTGTCAGGGTGACCCCGCCTCTCGCCTGGAACGTTAGCTGGAGATAGGCACCAGCACTCCTCCCGACCCCACTAAGGGACAAGGGTGTATAGAAGATGGATGGATGGTTTGATTGATTTTAGATTTTGTTTCACCAATTTCTATCTTACTTGTATCTGATTTTAACATCTAAGACAAATTGTTAAGCTTCAGCGAAACAGTTTACTGGTGTTTGATCCAAGTGTCTTGAATTTAACTCAAATGCTTCTCCTGTCAAAGCTGTTTATTCTTTCTCTCGTCTTTCTCAGAGCGCTTGGCTTTTTGCTAGTGTCTCACATAGTTAACTCTTCCCATGCTGACTTTATGCTGCAGGGGGCAAAAAAAACATAAACATCTGCTGCTTAAGACTCCAGGCAACAAACTTACAGAAGACAAACCTTTTTCACTCAAGAACACACCAGCCACACCGAAGCATTACATACCAATAAATGCCAGCTCCCATCTACCAGACACAAAGGCAAATGGGTTCTGATTTGGCCTTTGGCCTTGTTAGAAAGTCTGTGACAGGCTGGTAAAAGCAAGTGTCATTTCTTTATGTTCTAAAGTGCTGACGTGTTGGGGACATTTCAACAGCATATAGATGCTTTCTGTACATGGCTGATTTCTTAAATGACTTTGAGAGTTCTTGTGGAGCTCAGTCAGGGTCACTGACATGGACATGACAGCAGGGTTTAGGTAAGAGGCAAAAAAATTCTGAAACAAAAAATGGCAAGCAATTCACCCCAACCATACCAGTTGACAACCCAACTTTTAAAGACAAACTAAATGTTTCATGCTCGTTGTTTTTTTTGTTTCTTTCCTCTATATTCTCAACTATATATCTGTCTCATTCATTTAAACTTGTTTGTTGCTACTTCATAATTCCTCTTTGCATTTATATATATGTACATACTTGAATTCTAAAAGTTTTTTGGATCCGTGCCTCAGCTTGTACACTATGTATTCAATGCCCATCTCAGTAGCTGCATTTCCATTGACCTTATAACAGCACAAGTTGGAAATACAAAAATAAATGTGCTTAATGGAAACATGCCAATTAAACTAATTTTTTTTTTTTTTCCATAAAAAGTTTTTGCGCTAGGATGAGGTGGCTTTTGGCTGTATTGAAATTAGTGCATTTCACAAAACTGCAATGGAAATAATTTTTTCACAGTACACAAGTTTTTTTTTCAGCATGGTCAACAACCAGATGTTACTGCTGGCAGAAAAGACACAGAAGACAACAAGAAGTAGTGGGAGGATGATGGTGCAGGATGTTTTTTAATGACTTATCGTGTGAGACAAGTTATTCACATGTGATCTTAATAGCGGTTTTCATTAAATAAAAACCTTGCAATTGTGATTTTGTGTATTTTTGATATCAGCAGAATATTGACAAAGTTTTGTGCACATTTGTAATGGAAAAAACTACTGTTTAACTTTTTCAATTTTGTGACAGCCAAATTTGTCATTGGCTACCAGTCAAATATATCAAATTTACCCAACTCTAACCCTTTGATTCACAAGTCAGCATGGCAAGTATGAAATGGACAACGTTTCGACAATAAAAAGACCAAAGGAATCATCCAGCAACCCGATGTGAAAGTCACTACTGCAAAAAACCCCCAAGAACTCATATGACCAACTAAAATCACAAGGTGTGAGGCAGGCTTTATGCAATACGGATGCAAGAATTGTTGCTTTGTGGATTAAAATGAGAAAAAAAATATTCTAAAAGTCAATGTTACTTTACATATTTTGTGCGATTGTTTTTGTGTTTGCTCCCTCCAAAAGCTAATGCTCCATGGGCAGCCAGGCATGGAAAAGTTTGGGAACTTCTACACTAATGTTTTCCAACAAACATCTGAGACTTTCGAAGAGCTGTCAGATTTATACTAGAATTAAATTACACATGTGAACCCATTGCTCTCAGTCCACATCTGTTCTACATTTTGCTTAGGGATAATTTTAAGAATTTTTTTCATTTGTAAAAAAAAAAAAAACAATAATTTGTTCTGCTTTATGAGGTTTATCAAATTGCAAGCTACAACATTGATGCCCTGTGGCTGTTTCATGACAAAATGTGTCAAAAGGTTTCAATGAATGTTTTCTCAAGGGAGTGTAAGAGTTAAATATGCTGTTAATATGGAATTTAGATGATATGGGGATGAATATAACCCCACTTTAACAGTCTAAACATTGCCCATATTTGCACCTTCCACCTGCTGAAATTCCTCCTGCTAACGTGCGGTGGAGAAATTACATGTCAGCCACGGTGTCAGAATGATTAATTTGCCTCTGCATCATGGCATAGTAATCCTCTTCGCAATGGTGCGATCAATCACAACAACGCCCGGCGGGTCGCTGTGGCACACACCATACAGCCCGGCTGAATGCTGAGGCGAGATGGGTTCCTCCCACAATACAGTCACAACAAACAGCTTGATAGAGTCTGCCTGCCTGGCAGGAGCAGAGGCGAAAGCTGTGGAATGAGATAAGAATCATGTTTATATTCAGCTGCTCTGTTTCTCAACGCAGAAAAAAAAGTTTGTGACATTTGGGGCAAAGGAGAAGGAGCTACAACACGTGTTTGAATGGCAAAAGAAAATTGAGAAATAAAGGGAGAAAAAGAAAAACTGGAGGCTGCAAACTACATCGTCATTCCTATTGTTTTCATGTGTACACTGAAATATTTGATGGTGTTTTAACTTGAAAATGAAAGTTAATTTGTTGTTTTTGTTTTAACTCAGAAATTAAAGTTCATCAAGCTGATTTAAACAGATGCAAATTTTGTTGTAGTAGCTCAAAAATCTTCAACTGAGTTATTATACTTTAACACAAATAATCATTTCACATTATGAAAGAAGACTGCCCTCGGTTAAACAAGGACACATTTCTGTATTATTTGCACTTAAATTACCAACTTATAGAAGAATTTTAATTATTGATTTGACCTGCATTAACAAATATCTGATAATGCATCTGAAGAAACGTCACTGGATTCTGGTCATAAAAATTTTATTTGAACAGGCTTAAACAATGTGAGAGGACAATGTTATCATCCAATGCAAACTAAGAGCTGCTTTTAAATGAATATTAGGCTTAAAAACAAACTTTAAAATCACACTCACAGGAGATACAAAAACATGACGCTAAGCACCATGGGAAAAAGTTCCTACTCCTGCCTTTTTCTTTCAGTTTTTTTTTAAGTGATAACTTAAAAGCTCTTGGAGAAATTACAAAATTAATAAAAATTTAACAACTTGCTACTGTCAATTTATTTTTCACAAATGTACACACTTAAGTTAAAAAACTAAAGCTTACAAGCTTTATTTAGAAGTTAATAGACAACTAAATGTGGCTCAAACATTTTACAGTTTACAGCTTCGTTAGTTATCCACTGAGGCTAATTCCCAGTTTCTGTTAGAATTTACTGAGCGCTGACATTATCCTTTCAGCCTTTCCTGGATCAGCCATTAGGGTTGCATCCAGCTGGATTGAAACAACATCTGAACCAGGCAACAGTGTCTTTGGATGTAATATAAAGCTTCCCACATTTTTCTCGAGATGGTGGCTACATTGAGTCTTTGTTGGACATCTTAATTTACTCAAACATCCCCAGGAGCTTCTTCACCTTGATCCTATAGACTGCTTACTTGGCTTTCTGTGTTGTGAGCCAGCACTTAGCTCTGTGATGAACATTTAGGTGCAACACTGTCTTGTTGTAAATCATTCTAGTGGCTAGCGTTAGGAAAGTTGTTTCCATCCGACAGCACGAGGGACAATAGTGAATCATAATTAGTCAAGCCAGTTGCAATGGAGATATTCTGTTTCTGGAAAGTTGATCCTAAATTAATTTTCCTTTAAGCATGTCAACATTGGACTTGACACCAGTCTTAACGCCAGTCCATGTTCTGTGATAACGACAGTAAAAACTTGTCCAAAGTCAGCTGAGGCAAAATGCCTGTAACTTTGTTTAGACAAAGGCAGCAATGTTAAAAATGCAGCAATATCTCCTCAGGCCACTGGACTCCACCTGCGATGTTGTGACTCTTGTTCTTGTCCTTTGTTTTTCTGTTTGTTTTGTCTTGATTCTCCCATGAATTTCATTTTTGAATCATAAACACTGACCTTAGAAGAGGCAGAGGCTGACACTCCAAACTTTATGAACTTTTGGAGAAGTTTTCGGTGATTTTTTTTAAAAATCTGTTCTTAAATTTCTTTACATGAGGACATAGTGTGCAACTTTTTTATTTACTTTTATTTACATATTTGACATTATTTCATATTGCCAGACAAATTATATTCAGCTGAATTTGTGATGCTACATACATGACGGTAATCAGAGCGTAATTTCACTTGCAGTATTGCAAGTGAAATTAAATTAATATCTCTAAAAAGAAAGAGGTTAATTATGCTTAATTAATGATAGAAAATGTGGTGAATTTACACATTTTATACAATATCAGATTGGTTTAGATAGCTTTACTCTCAATAAATGAAATCAATATTTGAAAAGTCAACTTTATATTTACTCAGGTTATCTCCGTCTGACATTAAAATTTATTTGATAATTAAAAACAGAATAAATCAATAACGGGGCATATACTTTTAGGCCATCATGTTACTACTAATATTAAGATGTTAAAGGTATTTTGTTAGATGGTTAATTTTTAAACTCGAGGCATAAGTTGGAAAACTGCTATGCACTAATCAATCACATTACTGAACAATTAAAATTGCATATTTTTTCCTGGTTGCCTCTGTTTAATGAGTAGCAGGTAATTTTTTTTTCATTAAAGTCCCAAACTAAAAATCTCCATAGGATTTAATCCATAAATGTGAAAAATTAGATTCTTTTCTTTCTTGTCGGATCCAGAACTGCTACCTCTGTGATCTGTGTTAAATTAGAAGTGCATACATATTAGTTTCAATTAATTAGTGATAATTAGTTCACCTCTAGAAATAAATGTTGTTTTTTTTTTTTTTATTATGTGATTTCCCCATTTTGTGTTTGTATTGAAAGGCTAAACTGGTTCCCACTGGTTCAGCTTTGCTACTGGAGTTTTGCATGTGGTCTATTCTGTGGGAAGGACAGAGAGGCCAGAGAAAGTAATAACAGCACACAAAATAAAAAAATAAAACGCCAGAGTAAATGTGACCCGAGTTCAGGTGCCTGAGGCTCAGCCGTCCTGTGGTCTAACGGCACACCTCAGTGACTGGGATGGCAGGACATCACACTTCTAACCAGATCACAGTGCAATGTGTCCCTGTTTATTCTCATGACACAAACACACTCTGTAAAATACAGCCCGCTCTAACCATCCGGAGGCAAAGCTCAGCTTTATCGCAGATAAATTACATATTGATCTCACAGTGTGGATGGGAGGGTGGGGAAATAGACTGAGTCGGTGGACTGACTATTGAGTTTTCTCTCTGGAAAGATGTGATCAAATTCGTGCTGTTCTCCACCACCCATGCAAGCTGCCTGACGACATCCTTCAGAATGCAGCAGCAGAGTAAAAGGTATCTAACCCTCATATCGTCTGTGAGTTTGAAACGTTCTGCAAAAATCTTCAGCTTCTTAGGAAAACCTCTGTTTTACTCTAGAGTGAAAAATTTTCTTCACCGAGTTTTTTTTGCATGTTTCTTGTGTAACTCTTGCGTAATAATTTTGCACGCAGATGTGCAGACATGGTATAATGCCTGTCAGACTGAATGAGAAAACTATCTGTAGCTGTATTAAAACATTCAAAAAAGTTCAGAATTACTGTGTAAACTAAAAATTTTATCATTGAAATGAAATTGAAACAAATGAAAGACTAAATCAATGCGTTCCCCTACAAGATTTTCACTCAGATCCAAGCCCTTTTTATCTGCAAAAAATCTTAGCACAGTAGTTTGGTGCATTTGTCTAATATTTCAAAGACTCGCTGGATCAATAAACCAATAAACAGACTAGATTCAGTTTGCTTTTGTTAAAGAGATGAGCTAAATAGACAATGCCCCAAGATGTGCACTTCAAATGTGTAGAATCTGCAATGTCACAGTGTTAACTGCGAGTTTAAACTGTCAAGCTCAGTTAAGAGCCCATGCAACTGTTGGCTGTGAAACAAATCTGGCCCATTTGTGATGCTGTAGCTAAATCATGGTGCTAAATGTTAAGGAAAGCAGCTCCTCTTTCCTCAAACACACCTGTAAGTATTTATTTACAAATATATTTATATTATAGTATATTTTGGGTCTGGTAGTGTGGTAATGATTCATATAATTTGCAGAGAACAGGACTTCCAAGAGGATTAAGCTCATAATAATAGCTATGTTGTGATAATCATAACAATATGTTGCATGGTACTGATCATCTTGAGCAGTTCTTGGCTGGATCGGATCATATTCATTTGCTAGAAATAAGAGTTAATCTTAGCAACATTCTGTGTAATGTGTTTTTTTACTATGTTTCTGAACTTCCTTAGTCTTGCGGACATGAAGTTTTTCAAGTTGACCCTTCACTGATTTTCAGTTTCTCATATTGACAGAAAATGTGGTTAAACATTGTTTCTTAAGCCTAAAAAAGGGTGAAGCCTAGACATTAACTATAATGTTTTGAACAAATGAAATGTTTGTTCATGTGTGACTAAAATGGTTTTTAGCGTAATAAAAGCTGGGTGACAGACCGCATTTATTGAGTGCTATTTGCTAATATGTCCATAATATAATAGCTTTGAACTAATGTCATTGCTGAAAATATAGTTTCAACTATATAGGGGTAGATATGTTTGTATGACCATTACATGCTGAGTATATAATTGCAGCACACCACACTGAAGTGTATTTAAGCTCCCATGCTGCTCACCTTTTTCGCAAGGATAATATGATTAAGAGCTTCCTATAGTGCTTTGTGTAGTGTGTGTCTGTGTGTGTGTGAGAGCATTTTTGCAGGAAAACTGGCCAGGAGCCAAATGTGCCATCTTAATATGTGCTTCCTGCTCACCCTCCTGCAGGTCTGGAGCAACACGATGCCTGCGTCATGCAGAGCCTCACCTTCAACCAGTGCCAAATCATCGGCCAACTATCACCCTGTACAAGGTTACATTAACACTCTGAGGTGTCCAATCACATATTGGACTTCATGCACTTAAAAGGCTAAGAGTTAAGCTCTCAAATGGAATGTCAGAGAGAGCAACTGTCTGTGTGTGAGTGTATATAACACGTAAGCTTTTTGGAGCGACTCTAATCATACCAAATCTTGTAAAATTTTTGTTTTTAACAGAGTCCTATAATAAATCTGTACGCATATAAAACATGAAGGCCTTAATATAAGCTAGCTACAAGTTAAAGATGATTTATAGCCATATAAATTACATTAGGCACTTAGTTCATCAACTGTATTTAATGAGGAAGATCCAGGTATGAGCCATTAGTACTAATACATTTCTCTCATTAAGTCTGGGAGGTTTAAAAGAGGAGGAGATGAAGAAAGAGTGGAAGTGTAGTAAGACAACGCTTAAGCGATGCTTTAATATTTAACACGAATGTATGTATGTTCAAAGGGTTATTAGCCATAACAGATTTAATATCAGGATAGCAGCCGAGGGAGGTGAACTCAAGTTTAGTGTTGTATTCAAAATATACTGCTTAGTGATTTATTTTTACCCTGATAAAATGTGCCTGAAATATTTTCAAAGCTCAGCTACAGAGCATGAATTATGAATCGGCATAAAGTACAGAATTATGTTATTAATTAAATTTTACCAATATTTTTCCTGCATATAGACATAATATTAACATTTTGGAATGAACAAACCATCCATCCATCCATCCATTTTCTTCCACTTTATCCAGGGTTGGGTCGCGGGATTAGCAACTTAAGAAGTGAGGCCCAGACTTCCCTCTCCCCAGCCACTACTTCCTGCTCTTACAGGGGAATTCAAAGGCGTTCCCAGGCCAGCCGAGAAACATAGTCTCTCCAGCATGTCCTGGGTCTTCCCCAGGCCTCCTCCCAGTGGGACGTGCCCAGAACACCTCACCAGGGAGACCTCCAGGAGGCATCCTGACCAGATGCCTGAGCCACCTCAACTGGCTCCTCTCGACATGGAGGAGCAGCGGCTCTACTCCGAGTCCCTCCCAGATGACCGAGCTTCTCACCCTATCTCTAAGGGAGAGCCCAGACACCCATTTCAGCTGTTTGTATCCACAATCTCGTTCTTTCGGTCATGACCCAAAGCTCATGACCATAGATGAGGGTAGGAACGTAGATCGACCGGTAAATCGAGAGCTTCGCTTTTTGGCCCAGCTCTCTCTACAATCCAGGGTTAATAACCTTGGATTAGCTGCAAGGCAATGTGTGGCAAAGGATTCAACTCTTGTAGTGATCTTTCTTTCTGTGACAAAAAAAGTCTTTAAAACCCTCATGAGTTGTAATTAAACAAAACACGACCACAGTGCTGCGACAGACTGGTGACCTGTTCAGGGTGTACCACGCCTCTCACCCGGAACGCTTGCTGGAGATAGGCACCAGCACCTCCCGACCCCATTGAGGGACAAGGGTGAACAGAAAATGGATGGATGGATGGACGACCACAGTGCAGATTGAGGAATTCCTGCTGTATGTTCACTCGCTTCCTGCATCTTAGATATCTGGGTGACTTTAATGGCAATCTAGATTTTTAACAGTATTGCTCAAGAAAACACCATAGCAAGCATAACTACTGGAATCAGTTTCATCTCTATACAAGAGATGTTTCAGTAAGATAGAGCTGAAAACCTCTACAAGCAACAACTGACTGACCAAATAATACCACTGATGACCTGGATAAGCTTAAAACTTATCTTATAGGAAAGTAATACATTAAAGGTCAGACTGTGCAAAACCTTTGAGCCAGGAAAGTAAACAAATGGAAAAAATAGAAAAAATGGGGAAAAAAAATGAATGCAAGACAGATTTTGAAATTCTTGCCTTTTCTAAAAGAAGTAAAGCCATGTTTCAGCTTCAGTTATAAGTCAGTTGTTAGTAAAAGAGGACTCAATCTGTACTTTTGACCTTTGTTAAGGTTAATTATACAAAAACAATGGCATTTTCCAACTAATCAGAGAGGAAATCATCCACAAACCAGAAGCATTATCCAAAAACATTAAAAGTTCGTAGAGAAAAGAGTGAAAAAAGCATGCAAGTCTCAAGTAAAAGATTCCATCTACTATTAAGAATGGAGACTGGTGCTTCAGCTCAAGGTTGGAGTCAAAGAAACACCATGTTCCATTTCTGACAAGGGAAGAAAAACAAGAGGGAAGATGAAATGTCCTTGTCTTTTGTTAATGTGAAGCACTTTGTGTCAGAATGAGTCTGTGGAAAACAAACTTCATGCTTCTGTAATTTGTAGAGCCAGGTAACAATTTGGTTAATAAATTAAAAACACAACGTACAACATGTCCCCAACAGAATTTATTCTACACTGTTTTAAACACTCTAAAGCTTTTAGCCAAATAAAAATATTGAAAAATATAAATCTAAATTTGAATTGAAGATACAAAGTTTAAAAGTTCAACTCTGCAGTCTAGTTTGCTCTATGGCAATTATTTTATTTAGTACTGTCACTGTAGAATCGATATTCACCCTGGAATTTACCTTTAAAAAGTCACATAGCCCAGTCACATAGCCCAACTTATGCAAGGTGTGTAATCTGTGTATATGTAGACTTAAGGATAAAATTGAGGATATTAAAGTTAGGATTTGAGATGAGGATGCAGTTCCCTGTGGATCTAAATTGATTTATAGTCAATTTAGACTCAGAGTTCCTGGTCAGATATGACAATACAGACCCATCAGATCATTGGAGACCTTTTCACTCTGTGTTTCTAGGGCCAGAACCAAACAACAGAGACAGTACTAAGTTTTTTTCCTTTTCAGCTCTGAAACTAACTCTTAGAAAATCTGAGATTCATAATTCACACAAAAGAAAGGAATGAAAACATTACAGTTTCCTTCAGCTTTCTTGTAAAGCTAAAATATTGTTTTATTGTGTCTTAGCTTTTAGTTATTTTAAATCATGTCATTTTAACATTTTTGGAGGAGAAAATGATATCAGTGTTGTTCTTCTGAACGTGTTACTTCTGAGACGGACCTCAGATAAGCAGAAGACCACGAATGGAAGGAAAGTAGTAGATGAAGTAGTTACGGAAAAGAAGCAACTTGTGAGGTGAATACAAGAACTCCAAATCCATGATGTAACAAAAAAAAATTGCTTGTCTAAATGCATCAAGGTATTTCATGTACGAGAAAATTCCCCTGCAGGATAAATAATACAATGCAACAAATTGCTGTGTAGATCTTGTTTGCTCATACTTCCTTTTAACAAATAACACTGTTTTCTTGTTGAATTCTTATGAGGAATTTGTTTGAGTATTTTTTTATACATTTTGGTTTGGATAAAACTCATGTGCCCTCTTGTAATAGGCTGGAGTTTCTCCCACTGGGTACCTGTTAGATTATGTATCTCTGTTCTGTGTAGACTCATGAACAACTAAACTGAACCCTATGCATTCTTTTATCTCATTCTGGTGTTTTCTCCCCTAGTTTGTGCAATAAATCCCTGAAATCATAAACATTTCTGCATCTGTTTTATGGCTCACTGGCAGAAGCATGAAACACAGAAGCACTAACAGTGTCTGGCTCATGTGTTGTGGATTTAGATGTTTTGTTTCACTGCAGCAGATGGATGTAAAACAGGAAAAGACAGAACCGTAAAACTGCTGGAAGTTTTTACACCCAACTGCTGCAACATTTGGAAGCCAAATTATGGTGCAGCCATGTAAAAAAAAAACTGTGTTATCACTAAGAGACTGTGTGTCTGTGTTGAAAACAATTCTTCTTTTATCAACCTCATTGACATAAAGTCTAGTCTGAATGTTTCACACTGAGGATTCTTTTGTCAGAGATGAAGTAAATTGCCTTTCTGGTGTCGCTCTGTGTAATTCCTGGAGGTTTTCCACATTATGGCCATGTGAAATCCTTTTCCTCCATCTCCCCTTTCCTCCAGATGATGTTGTCAGCCTTCTACTTCTCGCTTTATGTCCTCCAACACACAAACCCGGAGCCATAAAATGAGAGCAATAACGACATTTTACAGCACAGCAGCTGTCACTATTTTCTGGGATGCCTCCTCATTTGGCAGCTCAGAATCTCTGTAATGTCATTCTGTCTGTCACTCGCTGTCTGGGAAGGAAAGAGCAGACACATTTTTTACAGATTCGATCCTTTAGAATGTGACGGCTCTATTTGCAAAAGCCCTGCTGACTTACAAACTAAAATGTAAAGACCTTGCTGGGTAGATTTTTTTTCTCAATATTGCAATGTAACATTTTTTACTGTCTCAGTTTCAAGGTCTAATGAGAGAAAAAACTGTAGAGATAGGGAGATCTAGATAACAGTCTAGTGAAGGTATTCAGATTTTGCCTAGTAGTGAAAACAACTGCTTCTGCATAAAAGAGCCAATTATTGAAATATGTTTAATATTTTAAAAATCTTCTTTCTATTCACCTGGTTATTCATACTAAGGCGATGTTAAGCAGTTGGCCAGATTATAAAATCTATCATGGTAGAGTGTCCTGAATAGGGCATTTTGTTGCCGATACAGATCAGACATTTAGAAGGAAATGTCCAAAGATAGAGTCACAATCTGATACATCATTAAACTTGATAAAAATCAATATGTGTATGCTTGAAAACTTGGAAGCCAGAAAGAAAGTTGTTACCTCTTCCATCCTTTAAGTTGTGACTTTTTCTCCCTTCAGCCTGCATCTTTGTCAATGTTAAAGTCATGGATAAAATGATTATGTTTTTAAGCAGAAAGCCCAAATCCACTCGACAAACGTGGAATTAATTAGATCAGTATTGTTAACAGTTAGCCAAGCAAAAAGTAATGGAATGGTTGTGACTGACAGTCCAGGACTGCAACAACAGCTATCAGGAGCTGAGTTTAATCAAATTTGAGTTTTACATTAAATCTTTTTCAAACAATAATGTGCTGTAGATGTACTCAGAAAATTTAGACCTATTCTTAGTAAATTCCTGATGCTACAACAGCAGACATTTACTGTCAATGAGGAACAACTGGGATAAAATGTTGCCAGTGTTTCTATACATGTGCAAAATGCATAACCAATGAATCAAGGAAGTAGTTTTATTCTGTCTATGCATGCAACAAACAGAATGCATTTCTTTACTCCTCATCCTCTATTTCAGCTGAACAGACAACAGGAATTACATAACAGCTTTACTCACTGTCTATTTACTTCATGTCCAAAAGCAGTACACAAACACAGAGCCTTGTTCATGTTTGCGAAGATAATGAAATGAGGTTTGTAAGCTGTAGCTTACCCCAGCTCATTCAGGTGAGCCTGAGTTAAAGCTGCAGCACAGGGGGAGACTGCCCAAGGAGTTCCCAACAATACATGTGAATGTTTATGATTTTTCTTTCTTTTGGAACTTTCCGAAAGTGTCTCTGCAACAAAAGTGCAAAGTTGCTGCTATGAGATTTCTTATTTTATTTTATGGCGTTTTTTAAATGACTGAATTAAAGTTGCTCTCTGAATCAGTAGCAACGAAACTGGAATGAAGTGCAGGAATAAACCAAATGATTCAGCTGAGTGGGGTGAGTACTGCTGAGCTGTAGAACAGAAACGGCAAGCAGGTGAAAACAAAAGCATTCCCTAGTAACACAAAGAGGCAATTCAGCAAAGTTATCTTTAGCCTGTTAGAGACTTACTGTACAGTTTTGCTACTGTAAACATAATATGTGTGGTGTCTCTGCATGACTGCCCTGTTTTCCTCCATCCCCAAAAACACTCAGCAGTCACCAGATGTCCTTTGAGAAACAGCGGCCAGAAATTAAAATTAAGTTGAAGTCTGCAAGAGTCTGTACAATATTCTGACAAAAAAGGAGGATGAAAAGGAATTTTTCCCAAGCTTGTGTTTTTGTTATTGTAAGTGGGTTTAATCTCAGATGTAGCTGAAACCCAGAATGAGAACGTGTGGAGAAATATGTGCAGAGGGCATTGGTAAAAGTGTACATGTGGACATTGCAGCAGATGGGGAATCCATCATCGTCAGGCTTCTATTGATGTGAATGTCAGAGTCAGTGAGGACCAGTCACACTGACTCACACCACAAAAGCACTCACTGTAATTAGACACGCAGCAAAATGCAGGTACTCTCTGCCAGAATCTTTGACTACAAACACACATGAATACAAATTTGCTCATATTCAAACACACACACACACACATACACAGATGTGTGTATAGCAATGACATCATTTGCATCACAGTGACTCGGAAGAGTTTTTACCTAAATATTCCCACAGCTGCGTTCGGTCACTTTCTAGAGCGCCGTATTTACCATGCAGCATTTATTTCATTAGAGGGCGTGGACTCTGATTATGTTTTATGGGAATAAAACCCATTAAAACACTGAATAAGATACAAAGGACAGGTTTTCACTTTTATTTATGCAATGCAAGGTGGTGATGCAGAATTAGTTTTACCATCAATACAACAAAATAATATTAATATTATTGATTCTGAATAAAAAAGTAAAATCTTTGCCTTTCTTTCAGCCTTGTGAAACAAATGTGTTGCTGTAAATACAAAATGAATCAATGAAACCTCAAATATTGGAAGAATTTCTTGGAGCAGCCACAAGTTGGAGAGTCTGGAGGAGGATATCCAATTTTGAATAGAAAATGTATATGTACAAGGGTTTACAGTGCTACATTTACTTACTCTGCCTATTAATTGATGTATTTGTAGCTGCATCAATTAATCTACAGACTCATTTAATAAATTAGAATTTTACTAAAATGTTTATTTTTCAGTAACTTAATTACAGACATGGATGTTTGAAAACATTTGCCAATTATGATGAATCTCCATTTACAGGTTATGAAAATAGAATATTACATCATTACAAATATGAGCTTAGTGAAAAGTGTGTTTAATACCTGCTTAAAGATCATTTTCAAAAGATACTTTTAATCTGATAAGTGGGCTTCATCTGAACACATATTCTAATTTATTAACTATGACTGCATGTTACTAAATTGTTTTTATAATCTATCAACATTTAGCCTGAGGGCTAATAGTGAGGGCTAAATTTAGGTTAAGACCAACACAGATTTCATTTTATAGTCGTCCAATCTCAAAAATGTCTTTATGCTTTTTGCGAATGCCAATTTATAAATCTTTAACATATTTAAGCAACACCACCTATTTAAATACGGACACATCAAATTCAGGACTGGGCAAAAAAAAAACATGCAGGAAGTAACTGTTAGTTTGTGTGATAAGACATAAACAGTGTGTCTGTGACAGAGTTACATATTCTTTGTGGTGTTGTCTAAATATACATTACAGTATAAAAGGAGCTTTTAAAACAAGCCTGCAGTCACATTGATATTAATTTCCCTACATTGAACTAAACAAAATAGTCTACACAGTTAAATTAGTGTGGAAATATGCTCCATTTCTTCAGGGGAAATGTTTAAAGAGTATTTATTTATTAAACTAAATGCTAAAGAATACAAAATGGCATTTAAAGCATGAAAAATAGGAAGTGAGTGCCATTCCATCCTCAGTGACTCATAATGTAAAACAAGGAGCTTTACTTTTTTGCATTTCATATGTTTTCTTCTTTCTTTTAATTTGAGAATAAGATTAGCGGAAGGCTTCCTGAGTTTAGCTGCTCATCTCAGCCTTTGGATACATCTGTTCCACTCTGCCCCACGGGAATACATCTGGGCTTCGGCCTTTGTGGGGCGAAACACAGAAAATGGGAATCAGAGAATGAGCAGGAGAGACAGCAGGAGGACGAAGAGGAAGCATCACTTCTGCTTTGATAAGCTATACATGTCCTGTCCCCGACGTCAGAGGCTTAATGTGGCTGTAATTCAGATGAATGCACCAGCAGTCTCTAACTGATGGACTCCAACTGACCCGATAAAGTTGAAAAGTAGTCACGATGTAAATTGGAATAATTAAAGCTGCGGTACATTTCTAGTGTTTTGTCAGTCTATAGGGGCAAGGATTTGGTTAAAGTCAGTGTTTCTCAACCCTGGTCCTCAAGGCCCACTGTCCTGCATGTTTTACATATTTCCCTTCTGCTTGACTAATGAATGGGTGATTCACAGGCTTATGATGCACTTTATGGCAAGCTGAAGAGATAATACCATCCTTTAAATCAAGTGTGTTGGACCACCAGCACATCTAGGACGACAGGATTGAGAAACACTGGTTTCAACTCATTTGTAGTGGAGAGATGGTGCTATGAATTGGAGAAAAGTGGGTGTGCATCATTTGATTTCTACCAAGTAAATGCATTGATTGCACACCTGTTTTAATGATCAGTGAATACATGTGAAATGCTCAAACACTTGCATTGGTGAGAGCGACTGTCATCTAAAATGTGACTGATTTTAACAGAGTCATTTTGATCCATACATAAAAATGTCTGAAGTTAATAAAGTAATGAATCCCCACACCATGATGATTTCCAGACTACTTGTTTAATGCCTATAAGTATAGATTTTATCACTGCAACTTTTACTTAGTCAGAAGTTAATCATGTTATACAATAAAAGCTCTGATAAATTGTCTTGGTCCTCAAATGCTTTCCCCTCTATTAACTAAAACCCAGTCTCCCTTCGTTATCACTTTAAGGTTCACACCAGGTGATCTGGTGTGAACCTTAAAGTGTACTTTTGGATTTTGGAGTGACTGTAAGTATATCAACTTTTTTTTGCTGATAATCTGTCTAAATATGTTATTTTGGATTATATTTTTATGTTTCTGTGCTAATTTTGACACTTTTCCCTAAATTTGTTAAATCTAAATTTAATTTGACTATGTTTTACCTAAGACAGTCTCACTGCTAGCAGCTCCTCCAGACTAGTGGCAGCAGCTACTAGCAAACACCTAGTGGAACTGTACAACTGCTATAAACTATTTCTCAGTGCAAAGCTCCTAAAAACAGCTGTACACTGCTCAATGGAGGAACCTGGTTGTGATGACATTCTGACAGTGGAGTGTCAGAAAGAGCAGTAGCTTCTTAAAGAAACAGAGGCCCAGTTTCAAGGCATTAAATTGCAAAATCAAATTTCTTTTAAGGTTATGTTTGATATCCACATCATTTTTATAACAACTGGAAACACAGTTACTTGATTGTGGTATAAAATGGCTCTATGTACCAGGAAATAATGCTGACTGAGAAAATCTATTTTAAAAGACACTAAAGCGCTACCCTGAAAATAGTCACTGTTGTTTCTAATAAAGACAAGCCACCTCTTGCACACAGCTTAACTTTTCCCTGCTGTGTTATTAAAAAAACATACATGAAAACAAACAAAAAATTAGAGAACAACGACCAAATCAGCTCCACAAACAGACCTCAGACTTGTGGTTCATATATTTTTTATCAGTCAGTTTTCATTTCTTATCTTTTACTCGTCCATGCTTAAACACCTGAGGCAAATGTAATTACACCTTGCTCCTGGCAATAATACAAGCCGACTGGCTTCATGTAATATTCATGTTGTCTAGCATGATGTCCTGGATTTTAATTTAGAAGTCATTTAGTATTCATACTCTGCTACCAAAGACGCATATCTGTGTATGGGTTCACCTGCATGATGTGCGTGCTAGTATATTATTTTGTGTGTATATGTACAATATGTGGAGAAATATTTATGTCCCCGATACATACAACTTTGAGATTTTTATTCTTTTTTTTTACCTGGAGCCATATGGCTTGATATCCTGACTCTTGTTAAAACAGCATCACAAGATGTTCAGGTTAGTGTTCTGCTAATCTGCACAGTCTGGTCGGCCAAATGGACAAAATAAAAAAAATAATTTTTCTTGCATGCAGTTTGTTTAGAAGCAATTAATATACAAAACCTGTCGCAAGCAAAACACAAATATTTTAAAAAAAGTTTTGATTCAAGTTTGGCTGCAGTTGAAATCTTGGGACTCATTTTATTAGATGTCAGACAGTTGGTCTGGCAACTCAGATTTTTTTTATAAAGGAAGTGGTGAAAATACGTTTTCCCTGAAGTCCTTCAAGCCAAGTCATCATGACGCAAGAAGTTATCATAGGTCAGGGTTTGCTGACTCATTTTTTTTCTTGTTATCTCATCTGACCAAAAAAAAATAGGAAAAGTAAGTAATGCCATTCTGTTGTGAATATAAGTTTTGATAGCATATTATTTTAAGTGAGGGTTTGATGCAAAATCCACTTTGTTTTAGCTTTAAATTGTGTTATATTGTCATTCCTCATAAAAAATTCATTCATACATATTTGAGAAATCCTTGAATCTCCCTTGGCAATAATTCAGGGTTGCTTAAAAGCTTGCTCATACAGTGCGCCACCTATTTACCCAAAGATCCAACTTGGAGCTTCAGTCTTCTGCCCCACAGAGAACCCCTGCCCCACACAGCAACATCAGACTAGCGGCAGCAGCAATTAGAAAACACATGTTAGAACTGTGTGTCCGTTGAGCTTATCATACAAACTACATCTCAGTCCAGAGAACGGTTGTAAACAGCATCATGGTGAAGCATTGTTGTAATGTGCTGCAGGGGGAGTGTCGTAAAGGGTAGGAGATTCTTAAAGAGACAGAGGCCAATTACAGCTATTATGCAAAATCAAACTTCTTTTAAGTGGTTTTTGATACAACATTTTCATAACTAAAAAATTTATTTTGTAGCACAACCAAGTATCATATCGTTGATTGTTCTATGGCACGAGACTATGTGGCTGGAAAATGCATAATGCCTCCCCTTCTTTAAACTGTGTTATGAACAGTATTAGTCCTAAATATACACACATTGCCCACTAGAAAATCTGGGGCCTTAATGCATATGTGTAAAATACATACTGGCTTTATACAGTAGAAGATACAAGCAACATCAATTTGTTCTTGTCAACATGTCAGAAACACATCAAGCACACTTCAGCAATAAAAAAAACTGCAGATTTTCTATTCCTAACTTTTTATTCTCACATTGCTTTCACATACAAACATCCACTGTATGTACGGTTGACATATTCAAGATTCAGCTTGGATTCATACTTACATGACCCGTCTCTCTATCTTTGCCCAAAGCAGTTCAGGTGCAGATATCTGTGAGCAATGAATGACACCAGCGCATCAAACATGAAGCTTAGAGGAAGAACCTGTTCATCCTGGTAGAAAGTCAGATTTTTATACATGGTCTTGGTTAAGAGCTCTGTATTGGATTACTCTATAAATAATTCAAACAGTTCAAGTTTGATTCTTGAACCCTTCAAGAACATGAATTATACAGAGCATAAAGTGATCCATTTGACAGGGCATTTTGATACGTGAACATTCCCAAATGACTTCAGTTTAGACTTGAACTTCTGACTTTCATCAGCATGAAGCGTGCACACTTTTAAGTTTGAATGTAGTTTTTATGAGTCCTTTTTTAACAAATAAATCAAATATTTGACAGAAATCTTAGGTACAATCTCAACAACTTCAGTGCATTTTACTACAGTCTGTATAACTTTGTCTCTTTCAATTGTGTTCTGGTTTGAAAGCTTTATTAATTTTAATCCTCAAAATGCATAAAAATGTATGAAAGCAACTGGCACCCTACTGAATGATTTGAAACAGTAAACACAAAGATAGCCAAGAAATTTGCTAAAAGTTGCCAAAGAGTGATGATGATTTACCTGGATCGACCAAAACTTCTACATCTATCCTTATTGACCAACCAAGACAAATAGTGATAACAAACTTCAAATTTGGCTTTAAAAATTGAAGATTTACATTGCAAGTTGGGAGGCTAGAAGAAAGAAGAAATGTTGTCTAATTTTAAGTATAGAGACCTAACAAACTGGCACCCTACTGAATGATTTGAAACTACTTTGTGATGAACCTGACCTACCTGCAATTCAATTAGTTTATAATAACATGTCATTTAGTGTTAAAAGGTTACTTCAAGTGGTAATGTAGAAGGATGAGACATGGAGAAAAGAGCAATGCTGTACATGCTAATTACTATCAACAACATATTAAAAGATTCTCATTTGAGAGTGGTTATTAATTTAGAGAGATCAACAAACATCACCAATTTTTTTGTGCTGACAGAGGACACAAAAAGGAAATAAATGCATTATAAAACATTATTTTCCTCCCTGTTAAACTTTATTCAAACACTCACAGTGGCCTCGATGGTTTGCTTGCTGCCTGTTGACTTGACGATTGAGCCAACTGTTGAAGCCAAGGGATGAAGTGTGCTGTGTCCTCTACCTTCAGCTTGAGGTTGTTCCTTCCCTGAAATCCAAAATGTCAGTTGTTTTAAAATGTTTATCCTGTGGCAAAAAGGGGCTTACGACAAAGGGAGAGAGTTTTCAGTGGGTGAAGCAAAATTCATCCTTTTCACCCATTTACTTTTCTTGACCCATATATCCTACACGATTGTTATGTTAAAAGCACTCAATAAATCTTTTTTACAATTACAGTTTCCTTCTCAGTAAATTGGAATATGCATTCCAATGATGTTCATTTGTCACATTATTAAGCCCACATTTCTGTATTAAAATACTTTTTAATGGTCTGATATAACAGTTCAATCTTCTAAAAAAATTTGAAAGTGAGAAAATAATGAGTTTTAAGATAGCTGATTATCTGAAAAATAATGGAAAGTTTTCATTTATTTGTGTCATACTTTTAAGATTGTGTAAGATTGGTGTTCTGGTTTTTCCCTTAAAGTGTCTTGCTCATTAAAAATATTTTTAAATAGACCAAATTTTTCTTTAAACATACAGATTCCATCTTCCAAAAGTTGCTCTTATAACTCATCTGTCTGTCCATTTCCCCTTTTCCTCTTTCTTCCCTAAGCGTTCAGCTGTTGTGTGAAGTGCAATGTCAGGCCCTCCTGCCGCTCGTCGATCATGATTTTCCTAGTAGAGCTCTCAATAACTCAGCAGGCCCTCATGCACCATGAGAGTGCAATTAGGTCGACTGACAACTGCATTTTTCTCCTCAGGAATAAAGTGTCGCGTCCCGTTGGAATTAATCTCAAAGGACGTTTTTACTGATGTAACGAAAGGATGCCCCCCCGCTGAGCTTGCTGCTGCTGGTTGCTTTCATGTAACAGAGAGGCAGGAAGAGGATCAGAGGAGATTGTGTTACTAGTTTTTTTTTTATTTTTTATCAAAGAAAATTTTTGAAACTGAGCCAGTTGCACTTAACAGTTGGCACAAACTATATTAAAGGTCAAACTGTCTTTTTTATAAATTCTCAAGACATCAGAAGATAAAGTAAAAAGATACTCAGAATGTAAAGCTCTTCAAACAGGCCAATGTACAATTTTTCAATTCCATGAAAAGTGATTCATGTCTGCACCAAATTTTTATTAGTTTTCTGTTCCTGTGCTCCACATCTGCACATAGCTTCATAAAATTCAGCAACCTAGTCTTTAAAAGTCCCACTGGAAGAAAAATACATAAAACAGATCTTCACCTGGATTCCAGCTTCGATGCAGGACAGTAAACTTGACTGCAATAAAAAAGTGCTGCCTTAGAGACACGAGCTTCTGGAAAGTTTGGAAAGTATAATGTGCACATTTATTTACATCTGCATATATGAAGTATATTGTAACAAAATAAGCAATGGCATATTTTTATGTGTTTGATTATATTCTATTGAGTTATTCAAGGCAAAGTTTCACATCACACAAATCAAGTACTTGAAATTTGAGGATTTTGGTTGCATGTTTGTGGTGCAAATATATCTTCAGTGGCTTACATTGTTGTGTATGCTATTGTTATTTATTTTCTTCTCCAGTGGATGTGTTGTATTCAAAGCCAACTACAGCTAAGAGCTGTAGCTGGTGTCATTAGAGCGTCTGAAATAGCTCATTTTCAGAATCAGCTAAATGAGCTGGGAGGCAAACAAGAAATTCCACTCTCTTGGTTAGTCTAGGTTTAGACATTATACTCTTGTATTTTTCAAAAGAGCAATATTATGCTTTATGTATTCAGTGGTACATATAATCCACAGAGAAAATAAAAGACGTGGTATTTTAGTGAAACGCCATGACAACCAACATAATTATTTACCCCTAACATACTGTTGTTTTTAAAGTTGTCTAGCAGTCTCTACGACCTAAATTAGTTTTAATACATATGGGAAAATGTGGTTTGTTTTTATCACTTGTCCCTTCATATATATATATACATATATATATGAAGGGACAAGTATATTTCTGATTTATTTAATCTATCTGTAGTTGGCCATATCTTTAGTTTCTTTAAGTTCAGCACTGCTGTTGCAATTTTGCTTCACTCACTATCCTGGGTTTGTTTGTGCTAACATTATTTTGTAGTTTATTTCCATGCACATGTTTTAGTTCAAGCTGACACTTCTAAATGTTTCTTTTTTTTTGTTTCAAGGTTCATTTCTGGTAAATTATATTTAGTTTCTGTTTACTCACCATTATTTGTCCCTTTTAGAAGCTGCAGCCTGAGTAGGTGTATGGGAGGGGCTGGCCCAGCATTTCCTGCTTAAATGGCTGTCTGATGTCAATGATTGCATCACTGGGTTGTGCCAAATGGAGGGTTTTTTGTATTGCATTTGTTGTTTTTCTTCAGAGTAACCTTTTGAGTTGCCCTGTATTACATGTATTATTTTTCAGACAATTTAGTTATGTAGACAAGTTTGTAAATTATATGAATAACCTTATTCCTGCTCTTTGCTTAGATTTTGTTGTTTGGTTTGACCTGTTCTAATATGGTATGGTCTAATGAAGTGCAGGTGTGTTGCCAATTTGGTATAGAACCAATAAGATTTAGATGCTCCAGATGGCTGTCAGAGACTAAAAATGCTAAACAATAAAATTCAGCAGAAGAACTGGTGGCTGATGCTGTTTTCTGATCACCTGTGTTGACCCTTTGACTACATTTCTTCTTTTTTATTATTATTATTTTTTATGTATTTTTACTATCATTATTATTTTTTTTTATTATTTTTATTTTTTATGAAAAAGACTTTATTTGCCGTGGTTGTTCACACTTCCAAAGATATGCGACTTGTATGTGATCTGTGGGAACTGCAAAAGACTTGAATGTGTCCCGCATGCGCAGTAGAGGGCGCAATTACGTCACGCAGAGAGCGTGCTCAATATTTTGCCAACCGCCATTGCGCTCTCTATATGCGGAAGTAAACATAGATGCTAATGGTGGAGCATATCTCACAATTTTAAAGTTGTTATCCGAGCGCATCCAGCACATTAACAACTTAATTTTCATTATTACCCGCCATGGTTGTTGTTTTCCTTCCTGCTTTCGCGTTTGAGGGCGCATAATAGTCACTTTTGTCGAGTATCAGTGGCGTTCAGATCGGATGAATGCGACCTGATCACATTTGAAAAGATCAGGCATGGATATAGAACCACCCATCCTGAGTCGCATTCGAAAAAAATCAGATTTGTGTTGTTCAGATTGTCATGAAAACATCAGATAGGAGTCGCATTGAAGCAAAAAAAAACAAAAAAAAAAACGATTTGAGTTGCCAGCCTTAGTCTGGATAACTTAAAGCAAACCATATGTGACACTGCATAATATCTACAGAATGACCTAATGAAGAGCAGTACAGGTGCTTTAGTGGCATTTGTAAGATGTGAAGTAAATAAAAAGGACTTCATGTCATGACTCCAGACACAATTCCCTGGTCACTACAGCAAGCATGAAACCATCAGCATATTCAATTTCTTAAGGTAAGATAATGTGTGCAATTTTGCTGAAAATAGACCTTTATCTTTACTGGAAAGATAATAATCCTAAGCCCATCACCAAGTCAGTCGCAGCCACTATAGAGTGGACTTCCCAGTCACCAGACTTAAATCTGACTGAAAGTTTTTGATAAGATTTACAGATGTAGTTGTACCAGAGAAGCCATAACACAATTTGCAAGAGGAACAGGCAAAGATTGCAATTGAAATGTTGAAAAAGACAGCGTCTATTAAAAGTTTTACAAGCTAAAACCACTATGATCCTTAGGTGTGTTGGTTTTAATTTGTGTTTGTGTTTTGAGCACTTTTTTGTTGTTTAAATTTGTTAGCTTTTGCGATATTCAGTTCATTTCTCTGTGTTCACTATTGTTAGAATGGTCCTACCATGTTAGTTAATTCCTTTGTGTTTAGCTTCTTAGGTTAGTCTTGATTTCTGTTTCTTGTACATTTAAATTTGTTTTTCTTTGCAACTTTCCGCAGCCAGTTTGAATAGCCAGGACAGCCCTCATCCTCCTCACTCTTCTATACATCATCAAGGGCCGTCCTTGTTGATGTATGTAAAAAAAAACAAAAATGTTTTTCTCTTTTCTGCTGCTGTAAACATGGACATCACATAATTCAGCTGGATGATGAGATTTGGATATTTCAAGAGATTTTGGGGTTATTGTGAGATAAGCTTAAAATGCTAGGAAATATCTTTGAAGACAGCTGATATGATAAAACATTGTGGACAAACATCAGTAGATGATATAATTCTCAAAGTCATCACTGTCTGTGGACTTCATTCTGGTCCTCTAGCACCTTGGATATTTTGTCTTTCCATTCTTCAACCAGTCTTCCATGCTTAATTACCGAAATAAGAAATGTATTTTCATCTACAAGCAGGATTTTGGACATCTGGACATCGGCCATCCATGACTGAAATTAGAAGCATATTACCTTATTTTAGATGATATACTTCTGATGTTTTCTCTTGTTCAGGATTTCCTTATCACCAGCAATGCAACAGCTGTAGTCCCTGTTCTTGGTGTTGTGGGTCTCCAAGCTCTGAACCAGTCCAAAGTGGTTGTGGGTATTTCTGTGTGACATTAGGAAACAAAAACATTTTTCTAAGACTAAATAGGGCAGGATCAGTTCCTCTACAGATGTAGTTGAGAGTGCTACGCTACTATGAAGGGAGTGGATGACTGGCGCAGACATTAAATTCATTCTATACAACATAATCTGCCTAGTTTTGTTTAGCAAGTCAGAAAAATGCCATTTATTTAATAATTTGCAATTTTCGCTTATAAATGGTAACTTTAATGTTTTGCTGAAATGATTTACAGTTCATATAGAAGTCATTTCTTCTCACTGCCAGTTCTTTTTCTGATATCTAGCACTCTTCCCATGACACTCAGTGCTTCATTGTTTCCCTCTACAGTAGCCGGTGATTATCTGTGCTGATATGAAAAAAAAATCCTCAAGTCTCTTTCAGTCTTTCAGTAACGGATACATTTTGCCGAGACAATGCTTTCCGTATGAAACTGGAACCTTTTATGTATGCTGCAGGCTTGCTGTTGACCATTGTAACGTATTCTTTAAAAACTACAAAATCTGATAAACAGTCTCTAAAGAGTTGCTAGCACGAGTCCATGATGTCCAGTTGTTTTCTGCTGCATTCTGACTCCTAAAATTTAGTTGAGTGCAGCATTACAGCACTTGTAGATGAAATAAACAATTCAGCAGGGAGCCTTAAATCATACATATAGTACC
This sequence comes from Girardinus metallicus, assembly GCA_903067095.1. NCBI lineage: Eukaryota > Metazoa > Chordata > Actinopteri > Cyprinodontiformes > Poeciliidae > Girardinus > Girardinus metallicus. Next base: position 11,934 of record CAEGAE010062316.1, on the reverse strand, counting down.
TCTTTTCCTTTAGGCTCCAGCTATATAAGCATCATAAATAAGATGTGACTCTGGACTGAATGAATGGCACGGTATAAAATCTGTATTGTACATTATGGAAAAAAAGTTGCAGTGTTTGTTTAAATTTTTTATCAATTCTCCTCAATATTTTTATACCCAAGATCAAAATATGCATGAACATTGTTGACAGGAACATGGCTGTTGTTTTAGATGCGTCTCAAAGTTTTAGAGCAGCAGAGGTCTTAAAGAGCATTTGAAATGAGAGCCGAAGCTGAAGGTGAAAAGACTAAGGGGCGAACACTTAATCAATTCAGGAATTATGTTTCTGGGTATTTCCATGATCTATGATTTATAAAATCATGAAAGATTCATGTGATTTCCTGGGAAAGGCGACTGAAATCTAACAGTAGAACATCTTCTGCACCATACTGAAACAGACTTGATTCAGTATTCATGAACACTTCTAACAACCAGAGTTACTGATCACTGTTGCAACTAAACTCTAGCATAAAAAAGCTTTATTACATGCAAACAGTTATAGAAACTGTTTGCATTTTTGGGATGGACTCAATGGAAATGTACCAGTTGGAATTAAAGTTTAATTAAAAAAAATATAAAGAAAGTGATCCATGATGATATGAAGAGTGGATCTAAGGAATCCAACCAGGCATTGATTATTGAAGAATTTGTTTCTCCTGACTTGTTTTTATTATTATCTGTTGGTTTGTGATCTGTCAGATAAATCTGCATGTTAACCTGGAACTGGATTGTTCAGTAACAGAATGGGAGACACACTATTCTATGTTTATAAGTAAAACTTATAAGAAATATCTAATTTTTCAGCATTATTTTTTTTTATCTTTAATTTAAAACTTACAGGGTAACGTAGCTGCCCTGAGACATTAACTCAAAGTTTGTTCTTATTTTAAGTGTTTACATTGAGATTTATTTACTGTAAGAACCTGCAACCTATCTACAAAGATATCAGTCTGTCTGCCAGCATCTATCATGTATAGTGACTGGCCAACCAGTTTGATTCACAACAAAATTCACAACCTGCTTTGATGTAAATTACCATTGCATGTTATGGTTCAGGATTTAATTTTTATTTATTTGTTATCTCTTGTTGTATTTGGGTAACATCTGTATGTTTTCTATGGTTAGAAGGCTGTTGCCAAATTATTTACTTGCTTTGTGTTTGCTTATTCTTGTTTGTTCATAAAGCATTTGGTTGTATTGCTCTTAGCAATGTTTTAGTCTTCCCCCCTTGGTTTTTAGTTCCTTTTGAGTTTTAGTTGTGTTTATTGGTCTCTCTCCTTTAATTTTTCTGCTTTCCTCCTGGTTCAGTTGTTCCATATCTCTTCTGATTGGTTCATTTCGTTCCTTGTTTCTTTTCATGCCAGCCTCAGTACATAAGCTCTCTGGTTTTCATTGTTCTTTGTTGGATTCTTCTATTAATCTTCCTGAACGCCATGTTTTGTGATTCCGCCGTCAATTTTCTTTTTATTTAATTATTAAAGAAACTCTGTTCTGCCACAGTCTCCACACTTAAGTGCTTTACAACACTGCATCTCATCTAAACTATTCTGGTATTTAGTTTTCCCCCATCTATATTTGGGATTGAAATTTTGCACCAAATTTGAATCTCAAATTGCTTATTTGAATGATTACTATTTCTTTATAGTGCAAGATGCTGAAAAACAGCCTGAACCAAGTGTCCTTGCTGATTGCATTAGTGATTATTTGAATCCCCTTATTTTTATTCCGAGGTCTGACGCTAAATTAGAGACTGCAGCTTTACTAGTAAAGAAATCATATCCATATTCAACAGCTCTTCCGCTCTCTTGCACCATGCGTGTATGTGTGCACTTTTGTGCGTGCACGTTGGCGTGTGCCTTGATGCCAGTATCACTCAGCCTTGAGAAGCCTTCAGCGCCTGGAGGCATTAGAATCAGGGTCACGTTCCAGCGGACAATTCGGACAAAATGGTCTTTAGGAGGAGAAGTCTGTGTGTGTCTCAGTGGGTTTTGTGTGCTGTGTTGGAATGCAGTATAATCATATCATGTAAGACTTCATTAGAATATTAAAATAAACATAGAGTATCACATTAAGTAAGATAAAAAGATGCAATCATGAAACATAAGACCGCTTCAAAGATGATGCTATTTTAGGCTTGAGCAGGACTTCCCCTCTCTGCTGTCTTTCCTTTCTTTACTTTTCCTTTACACATATTTGGCACCTCTTACTTTGTCTATGTGTTCCTCAAGTACAGCTTTGCCAACTCTGCTTTTATTGTTTCTGAAACCCAATTGTGAGAAATCAGGAATCAGCACCTGCACATCCCAGGCCTCGTCTGGCATATGATTCTCATAGCACATGACCTTGATTTGGAACCTTGTTGAGGAAACTTCCTGTAGCTTCTTTGAGCTGGTCCTACCCGAGGCTCCAGGAGTCAAAGTTTGAACACCAGGAAGCCGAGCCCAGGAGCTGAATTGGGGGTTTCCTTTGCAATAATGTGGCTGCTGCTCTTTTTATGGTCTGTTGTGGTGACCAAAGAGCTGAACTAAAAGGGAAAGCTCTTCACTTACTTATCCTCGGTAATTACCTCCAGCTGTCCCTCCTCTCCTGATAACTTCACCTCTCTACCTCTCAGTCCCAGTGTTCTGTTCTTGATTCTCCCCCCATGTCCTGCTCTGGTTTCTTCATGTTTTTACCTGTAAGTCAGCAACTTTACAATTAAAAGTCCTTGTTTGCTTTAGGAAGATTTCTCTGCCACCTCCTAAACTATGACACTCTCCTTGAAATAAATCTTTAAATTTCTCATAAATTCTCTGAGGTGCTAGCCTGTCAAGGTCATTGATACTCTGACAATTGAACCAACTACTGATACTTTGGCAAGTGTTGATTAGCATAAAGTCTTGCTGAACAATGAGATCAGCATCGCCACAATGCTTATCAGTAGAAGGCAGCATAAAGTTTCCTGGTCGGCTGCATGGACTTGAGTAAATACTGTAGACCAAAAATTACAAAAGACATGGCTCCTCAAGTTATTGCTGACTGTGAAAACTTTGCACTAGTGCCAATAGTTGCATTTCCATTGGCCATATAATTCCACAAATTGGAGTAAATTTGCTTAATGGAGACCCGCCAGTTTAGGAAAAAATAGTTTTTCTATAAAAGTTTTTAAAACTAGGATGGGGTTGTTTTTCCAGCTGTATCGAAATTAGTGTATTTCACAAAACTGCAATGGAAACACATTTTTCGCATGGCATAAGTCATGTGATCAAAGTTACTACTGGCGGAAAAGACGAAGAAGAAGACAGGACTTGTCATGTGAAAAAACATGTGTAATTTTTATTACATTTCTTATTTAATGGAAGCACCACAATTACAAAATTGTGTTTTTTCAATATTAGCGGAATATCGACAGTTTCGTGCACATTTTGTAATGTAAGCGGCCATCATTACAAATGTCATGCCAGTGGTCTTTTGTTGTCATTATCGGGGCCAATGCGAAACAGTTCTGCATCTTAAACTCGTTTTTTTGGTTGTAATATTCAAAACTAATTTTGTATTTTCATTTAATCAAAATGAAAAGAAATTAGGCTTTTAAAATGATCTCTGTGTAAAGATTTGAATGTTTGAATTGAGATTAACCTGTATTTAATTTACCTTTTGACTCAAGTTTTATTTGAGTCTGTTTGTTACTACAATAACTTCAGCATGAGACGGAACACAACCAGCAACCATATGCTCATTAAGCAAAGTATTTTGCTTTTTATTAAGGGATTCAAAATAAATATCGGATAGTTTTAAATATAAAAATTACAGTAACTGTAATTTCGGTGATTTTTACTTTTCCCAGGGGTTCTCTGTTGGAGGCAGAACTGGCGTTCAGCTGCATTTTTGACACCTTTCCGGACCAATCATCTGCAGGCTTCAGCAGCGTGAAGACCAATGGCTGCATCCTGTGGGCGTCTCTGGCCACACTGAGGTGCGTATTTTGGAGTTTGGTAAATGACTGCAGCAGGAAAATACAGAGTCGAAGCGCACAGAGCTGGCACTGCTGTGTGTATGCGTGTGTGAGTGCGTGTCGGTGCGCGCCAGGCAGTGGTCACCTCTCCTGCCATGGAAGAGGGTGCACATCGGTCGGACACACAGGGTTGCATCTTGTTATAAAACTCTGCTCAACAGCGGGACTCTGTGTTTTTGTTGGGATTTAACGCGCCCGGTGCGCCGGTGGGAGCGGATGCGGAGCACAGCAGCGATCGCCGGCGCGTCTCCAACTTGACCACCACCAGACAATGGGAGCAGCTGAGCCGAGCTGCTGCAGCGCCAAGTACTACTACAACTGCTCGCCCCTGGGAGATAAGTACGAGGAGAAAAGGGAGAACCAGCAGCGAGAGGAGGGGGTAAAGAAGGAGAGGGAGAAGAGGAGGCAGACGTGTTGTACCTGCAGCAGCAGCAGCGCCGGGACTCCCACAGCAGCCGATACGCACAGATCCAGAACGACGCTCCGGCTGCCTGAGGGATCCATGTGAGACAGAGCCTGCAGATGTGAGAGAAAGCTCTCCTCCGTGTGCGGATTTTGGGAATATAATACATTCATATTTGTTTCAGCGCTCCAGGGACAAGCGGACGCCGGTTTCTGCAGTCAAACAGCCACTGAAGGAATATGTCTCATTTCTCTGTTAACGGCGGCGGAGCGCACAGACCGGACCTTAGAGTCACTGCGTGTATTTGTGTCAAGTATTAGCAGCCTGCAAGCGGCTGTTGTCCTCTGAAACCAGTGACCCCCCCCCCCCCCCTCCCTTCCCTTTTTTCCCATCTTTGTCCCCGGTTGTTCCCCCTTGAACCAAAACCTGGACGAGCTTCCTTCTTACGGTCCCTCCGGCTGCCTCTGTCCGAGGTCCTGAACACATTTTCGGGCTGGATTCAGTGGATTTTCTGTTGCGGCGGCGCTGGAGGAGTGAGAGCGGACACAGGCATGATTTTATGGAGAGTGAAGTGATGGCCATCCCGCGGCTCGGCACTGGAGAACACGGGATCTGAAACGGACACGCACCCACAGAGAAGCAGGACATTCCGGGCTCACCTTGGAGGTCATAAACCATCACCCAAGCCCCCCCTGTCCCCGTCACCAGACCTCCTTCTCAGCCTTTTCTGAAGAGTGTCCAACACCTTCACAACCCCCCTCCAAATAAAATGAGACTGGCAAAAATGTGCCGACTGAACGCGCTGGGGATCTATTTGTGGGAAACGGTTTTATTTTTCAGGTAAGCACAGGCATGGAACTGACTTGATGGGCGGGGAAGGAAAAGAAATAACCAAGAGTGCGTAATTTGTTTGGGGATTTAATGAAAAGCAAGTAAAATTAGCATTTTTATTGCCTCGATGCGGTCTGGGACATGCATGGAAATTAAAGCTGCGTTCAAAAGTCTTAAAAGGAGAAGAGGGAATTCGGGGGAGAAAAGTTGTCAAAGTTGCCTGTGGGTTGTGTGAGTTATGGCTGATAAGTATGCGGGTCCGTGGGAAGCACTCCCTGTGATGAAGTTGCATTGAAATCAGACAGGGTTTGTTGTTGGGCGGGAAGTGCGACCGCTAGTGGTTGGATATCGTCTGGAGCATTAGTTCCACATTTTAATCTTCTATAATTATGCAGGATAAATTTAATCAAAACACACACACACACACAGCAATGAAGTTAATCACTGAATCGTTTGCTGCTCTCATGTGATTCCTCAGCCTCCTTCCTTTTTATTTTCCTATGACACCCCATGACCAAGACTAACACAGCACAAAACTAAATGTGTGAGTTGGCATTTGTCATTGGTTGGTATCACAAACAAGCAGTTTGATCCAATTACTTTAATTTACATAACTTGCTCTTCTGTGGGAATATATCAGTACAGTAAAATATTATCACTAATTCACTAAAAAGTTATTTTTATTTTACATATATTCATTACTCATGTTTTAAACAAATAGTTTGTGTATTTTCTTGTTTATGGCTTGCAGCTAATGAAAACTCAATTTGGTTTTGCTGAAAATAACAATATAACTTCATATCATATCATACAATTACATGGGGCTGCAATTGTATGAGTGGAAGGTTGTGTGGAAGGAAGAAGTGTTTTAGAAAAACTTGGCTTCATGTTATACAAACAACTTCTGTAAAACCAAAGTTTGGTTTTTCATGACAAGTAAGACATGATCATTAAAATTAACCAAAATAAACACTTGAACTACATCACTCTGATGTTATGAATTTTATATATAGCAAAAGTATGGAGAAAAAGATACAATGAAATAGAGAAAGCATCAGAAAGAGCAGACTATTTGTCTTGTGCCAGAAAAAAAAATTACAAACAAATGTGGTATGAATTCCCTAAAGACCCAAACAAGTACTGGAGTGGAAACAAGTAGAGGCCACATTATTGTGTTGTTTCAAATGCTGTGAAGGTTTGCAGTTTGCTCTCTTAGTTTAGTAGAAACTTGCTGGTTAAATTTGTAACAAACATAATCTTTTATAAAACATGCAATAAATCATTGAGTCAGCTCAATAAAACTGAACAGTTTGGCAAATTTGATGAATTCCGAATTCATCAATTGATGGAATTGATGAAACAACTAAATTATTGACAGAAAAGTCAATGAATTCTCAAAACTTTCAAAGTTCAGACTTAAAACTCGGTTTAGTTTAAATTGTGAAAAAAGTCATTAAATGTACCCACAGATTTATATGCATCTCTAAACTTTTTCACTTCTGGTGACATAAATATTTGCATTTCCCAACCTAAATTTTACTACCAATGTTACTGCATCCCTACATTATAAAGTTTGGCAAAATTTGAGGACCATATATGTTTTACAGACTCGTAAGACTTATTTATTCACAGAAAAATCCTGGATGCTGTAGATGATAAGGATTCAGACAGGATTTGATCAGGGTTTGAATCAAACAAAACCTTCCTGGACACATCTACTATGTTGTGTAGCAAAGAACAGAGTACAAACATTACTCAGCTCTTTGCTAGCATTTGTTTTCCCTTCCTAGATGCATAGAAGCTGAAGAATTAATTATTCAATCAATGCAATGAAAAGCACCAGTACCACTTGCAGCAGAATAGCCCCACATCATGCTACCGCCACTGTGCTTAACCGTGTTCTTGGGTTTAAAATCCTCACAATGACTCTTCAAAATATTCTTATCTTTGTGCCAAATAACTCAGTCTTGTCCGATCATAAAACCTCACTCTAGAAAGGGTTTGGCTGTTTTTGTGTGACCAGCTGTAAATTATAGTCAAGCTCAAAGGTGTCTGTTGTCTTGGTTTCTGAGTGCACAATGAATTAAACTGGTTTTGTTGTAGAGAGTGATGCTGGTGATGCAGCAGTTTACAATTTATGGCAAACTTCTTGAACGTTGGTTGTTGCTGGGTTGTTTTTTAAAGATTTTAACTTGTTTCAGTTCATCTAAGAAGGTAATTGGGTCTTTTTACAGACACTTTGCAAAATGGTGACATTAATTATTTCATGTGAGAATCTTGGAGTCTATATTTGTTTAGAAGAAGGCTCTATAAAACCTTATCAACTTGCATAAGCCTACAGTTTTCCTCATTGGATTTTGAGTTTCATCAAATTTCCTTTTTTTCTATGATTGGTCAATCCAGTTATTGGTATATATTTTTATGCTACCAAAGAAGGAACCAGCTGGGCTTGCTAATAATCACTAACCCGAAGACAAAATATATTGTAGGACTTTCTGCACAACTTTTTCAAAACATATAGGTTATTTTTAAACAAACATTTTGGCGTATATGTATCATTGTGACCCTGCATTGTTGAAGTAAAGAAAATGGTTGAAATAAATCAATAAAAACACTCATTCATTAGAGCATTAATGAACATGTGTAGATATACTTATTTATGGAATTAACTTGATTTAAAGCTAAATTTTGCTGCATTTGAGTTGGACTTGATTCTTTATGGCTTTGTGAGTTAATGTTTTTAGAAATTCCTCTGAACAGGTTCTTAGTAAAGTCTTATAATACGTTTGTTAAAGGTGTATGTGGCTTAGAATGGAAGACCTAGGCTACAATGGACAGCAATGGCATTGTAAGACACAATTCATGACACATTATTCTCTGTTATCAGTCCTGTGGGAAATCAACTAGTTCTGTTTGGGGTAGATACTTCAGTTTTTCCTCTCCGATTACTAAATACTGTCACATCTCAGCACTGAGGCTGACTACACTTCACTTTGGCTTTAATCCTGCCCACAGCTGCTGATTGGCAAATCGTCAGTCTTCATGCTCCGCTCAGTGAAACAATGTCTTTCCAACCGAGAAATGAATGTTTCATGTCATGATGCGAGACAAATCATTCATCTCAGTGTAGCAGAAAGACCCAAAGGTCTGCAGTACTCCAACCTTTGTCTCCGTGATGACACAGACAAAGGGATCGGTTTTTTGGTGAATTCCCTTATATTTGGTATTCAAATATGAATAGTGGTGTATTATAAGATAAGAATTTAAACTTTTGTTGTCTTTATTTATTTCCGGTCTGATCAATTGGAAGCTTATTTTTAAAGATCTTATAAGAAATTGTACACATTATGCTAATTTTCAGCTAAAGAAATGCTGCTGAGATGATATCTCTTAAAAAGTTTTTGAATTTTTAACAGAAATAATCAAATTTGTCCACACTGGAAGTGGTTGAGTTTGATGGCAGGAGAAAAATTTATGTTAATTTAATGAAAACTGAAGGCAAAAATGGAACTTGTTGTTCTACAAAGTCTTTAAAAGCCATGTTGATTAATCAGGATGCTACTACTTTTAATCAGAGACAAGGAAACAAATTCTTACATTAAATATTACTAAACTCTGATCATTTTAATACACTCAAGTAAAAAACTAAAAATGCTTTTCTTACATGTGTTGTATAGGATTTGTTTGGGATCCTAGAAATTGTGAGATTTTTTTTTTCTCACTGTGGGATTTCATTGGCCACTGAATAACTTGATTCATGTTGATTGTTCCTTTAGAGATGTTTTTAAAGGATTGCCAATAAATTTGGCTAACTTTGTTTGCAGGAAATTTCCATCATAAGCTGCACTCCAATGCCTATTTAAAGTGTTTTATCAATCAACATTTTTAAGACTTTTGACAAATCGTAATGAAATTGAAGTCAGTTGATATGTAGCAAACTAATCTACAGTAGTTAAAAGTAATCGTTTATAATGAAGAAGTCAATCTGTAAAGGAAGTGTAAAACATTTAAAAGTACTTTTAATATTTCTGCATTCTGCAGCTCATACATTTAAAACTAAGAATCCCACTATAACCCTGCTTACCTTCATAATATCATTTGGTGATGATTTAGAGCTGCTTTGAATTTAACCTGCAGGTATAACGCACATTTTTCACTTCATTGCATCACGTGGATTTATTCTCGCTGCACAGCCTCTGAGGTATCTCATTATAAAAACTATTAGAAGCATTTTTCCACAAGCTGCAGACTTCCTCATTTTATGGAATTAGGCAGCCATTTACAACTAGAACTGGGGGTATTTTAGTGGTCTGCAGGAGTTCTGCATTCAGCGTACATACTGATTAGTAATGAACCACCGTCAGGTATATTGCTGTCTCAGCTTCTCGGCTCTGGACTCTGCAGTTTTCTGCCTAATTGATATCTCTTTCCCTCCATCCCAACCCAGACCCCTTACACCTCATTCCCCATTCTGCCTTATTACTAAACATCGATTAGCCCGTCAATGACTGAGGCCAGACCTGATGAATACACATTAAATGCTTAAGCATCGCTCTCTTTTACCTCCCTCTCTATGTCTGTGCTTTTTTTTACTCATTAAAACAGCTGAGAGTTTAGAATTTGGATGCAAATGTTCACCTCAAATAAAAATTTAATGACATACCAGAATTTAGTACAGGAATTCTTTCAAAAAAGGCATTAAGGAGATGAGATAGAGCAATGACTCACTAGAAAGATCTTTACAGTCAGTGTTTGATTTTAGCCTTCTTCCATGTTCAGTGAGACATTTGTAGAAAAGTCAGTCTGCATGTTTTCAGAAAAAAGAAAATTTACAGCTTCATTTTTTTCATTTCATTGCCTGATTTTTAGAGCATACGATTCATTGCTGTATTTTAGTCCACAGGCCCACAGCATAGCAGTACCTCCACCATACCTAACATTGAACATTTAGTGTACTTAGACTTACAGGTTTTCTTCCTTTGTTTTACACCAAATCCAACGGGAGTGTTTGTTGCTCAAAACCCCCATCTTAGTTGAATCATTGTAAAGCACACACAGTTTCAGTTAAAATCGCAACAGGAATTAGCCAACTTTAAACATTTGCAGTGTGTTTGTGTTGCTAGGGGACAAATTGCTTTTTCCTCTCATTTCCCGACAGATAAATAGCCTGTAATAGTTGTTATTACAGGCTATTTTTTGGACAATGTGTTTTGTTGTAGTTCTCAGAAATAGTGCTGTCAACATTTTTGTTTTGTCCCAATTTCATTTGTTTTAATATGTTCAGAGTTACTTGATAGCATGTCCTGGTGTATTTCTCATGTTGTCTTTTCATTACTCTCAACTGCTTGCCAACCAATTTCTAGTCCATTCACTCAGAGGGAATATTTATGGTATCCATAACAAAAAGTATGGACTAACTACCTACGCATGGTATCAAAATCAAAAGCAAATAAAAGTTTATTTGTATTGCACATTTCAGCAACAAGGCAGTTCAAAGTGCTTTACACAAGAAAAACATAAGGACATAATAAAAACAAAAATATTAAGAGTCACCAATTGTGAAAAGAATAGCAAACACTGCATTTTGCCAAACTCTGTTGTCAAAATCATCAGTACAGTGAACCCTCGTTTTTCGCGGGGTTGCGTTCCGAAAAGAACCCGTGATAGACGAAATCCGTGAAGTAGTTACCTTTATTTTTTTTACAATTATTATACAGCATAATTAAATACTCTACACTGAAACCAAATAACAAAACCTGTTTTCAGGTCAGCGGATGTGCGTGTGCACCAATCGGGCCTTAATGTCATCCGGAGTCATATCATCAAAGCCGTGTCTCGATTGGCATGAGCGGCCTGCTGATAGGATGAAGTTCCAAACACCTTAAAATTACACAAAATATGTAAAATGTTCATCCTATCCTATTATAACTGCTCAGCTACCACATCTATTATTAACAGCCTTCCAGTGGACAACGAGGTGAGCTCACGGTTGTCCGGAACAGTTAGCAAACACTTGCTTAGCCGCTAACAACTGCTGTTGGCAATTGCTAGAAGCGGGGAAGCTAGTAGCTTGAGCTTGATGGTTCGCCTGGAACGATTAGTCGTGATAAATCGCATGATAGTCGCTTCCTGGGATGGCTGGAGAATTGGATCAGGGGCTTGTTTACCCCTTCTTTAGATAAGCATGATCCAAAATCCCCTCCTCCTCCCTGTTGCTATAAACAAATGGCAGCTAGTTACCTTAGCATGGCTAGCTTAGTTCTATCAGCATCGGCGGCGTTCGGTCAAGCTACGTCTCTCGTATTTAGATCTCAGATGGGTGGCTCGTTCTCTTCTCATTCTTCTTTAACGTGTGTTTAATGTTTTAGCCGCGTCTCTTCTCCTGAAAACAGTAATGAGCGTCCGTTGCTGACGCCAGATGCTACCGGCGTTCTTCCATGGTGGCACGTAGGCGGAAGCCGGAAATCACGTCATTAGCTCCAATGCGCATGCGCTGAAGAATACTTCCGGAATTTTCTTAAAATATTCATCAACATAGTGTAACATATTTATTTATTTTAATTAAAATACTACTTTTTAGAGGATGATGTTTTTTCTAGTCAATATTCTAATAATTTCCATAATTTAGTTCAAATATTATAACTAGAAAATTATTTCTCGACAAAAT
>CAEGAE010062313.1:0-14694 GCA_903067095.1 Girardinus metallicus | reverse complement strand
TATATATATACATATATATATATATATATATGTCTTTTTTTATTTTTCAATATTAGTGGTTGCAGCTTATATTCAGATGCACTCAATAGTCTAGAAATTATGGTACATATGGTTATAAAGAAACCACAATATGAGTCATTTTCAGGTGTTATTTTCGCACCTGTAACACTTCGTCATGAGTATTTCCACGGAGTTTCAATTTATATGAATGACTCTGATGAAACTGTAATTGGTGTCAGAGAAAAGCCAAGATAAAATTACTTTGGGAGAAACTTAAGCCCATCACTCCTTTAGCCATGCTTAGAATCTTCTTTAGCATTATGAGGCCAACATTATTGCCGCCTGCTGACACAACTGGCGGTACCACAGCACCTTTTATTATAACCTTGCCATCCTTGAAAATGCCAGTAAAAACAGTTAAAATGGAAGAAAAATATTATTCTACATTTAAAATATTTCAAGTGGTGCAGCCAATTGAAGATCAATTTTAATGTTCAGCATTCAGCTCCGTGCATGAGCAGATATACAGACGTTTATCCTGCTGACACCAGCACCTGAACAATAACACCTGGGAGTCTGTATGTGTGCAAGTGTATACATGTGATTCATTCCACCTGGCTCCTGCATCTGCAGTGGCAGATTGAATCTTCTCACTAAATAAAGGATGTAACATAAACATGGTCTGACCTTGCACACTTGATGTTAAATCAGGCATACCTGACTTAACAACAGGTATGCCTTGCTGTCTCTTACGCTCTTCCTTCCACATCTCACTTTATGCCTCCCATTTCTTCTCATCGGTTTGCTTTTTTTTCTAACAGGATTTCCTGCAACTGTTCCTGATTACCTTCCCACACATGGAGAGGTATGTAAGTGGTAGCAATTACTGTTTAATTCATGAATTATATGAAGCTCTGAATCCATTCGCTTGCGTTAAAGTAGGGGATTTCCATTCCAGTCAAATAGCAGAAACCTTTAATAATCTTTTCTTTCTTCCCAAAAGTAGCTTAAGCATTTTAGTCTTGGATGATGACGATAGCTTAATGTGAAGTAGGCAAGCTTCTGTTGATTTACTCTCTGTGGAGGTCCTGGTGTGGAAACAATCAGTCTAATAAAGCTCCAAACACCAATCTGGTTAACTGAACAGTTTCATCCACTCTCATATTAATTGAAGTGTAAAAGGATAACTGCTCCTCCTGCTCTCCTCCTCTCTCATTTTCTCTCTCCCTCTCTGCTTTATCATTCAATTCACCATCTTTTCTGATTGCCTCATTAACCTCTTCCTGCATCTTCCAGTTTCTCAGTCTGTATTTCACATTAGCTCTCCCAACCTTCAAACTTTCTGTTTCAAGCTCTGTTTTGCCTCACCTTTTGTCTGCCATGGTTCTTGTCTTCTTGCCTTCTCTGTCAGGTGGAGCATGCTGCTGGACCTGCCAGTAATTGATTGAATTAGACAGAGAGAGTTGGGCACAGTCAATATTTGGATGTGATCCCTCTGTCTGTAAACAACACAAAAAGACAAGAAGGATTTAGGATCAAAGTACCGTTTGTTGAGGGTCATGCCTGCTTTTTGCATTCTCACACATTACTGGATAAAATAATCAAGACATAATCAATATGGGATTATGCAAATCTTTACAAACGGTGGCTTTTTCCTGAGATCTCCATCCTATGTAAACTCATTTCTCTGTTAATTACCAAATAATAATCTGGAAACCACAATCAAGTTGCCTCTCAGGTACATGAAATATGGGTAAATTTGAGCCTTAAATGCTCGTGTGAGACCAAAAGCTTATTTCTCAATACTTCTATTATGAACCAACTAGTCTTGCCAAAACCTAAGGCTTTTTTAGTAAAGCCTGTAATGTTTGTGCAGATTAGAACATTTTATGCTCATTGTACACATCTGAATATGGATTTACTAATGATCATTAAAAGCCATATATCATAATTTTTTCTATATAACTTTTCCTTCTCAGCTGTGCTTAGACTTATTGCCCATATTAGTTAGAAGAGGAAATAAGGGGGATAATTACCACAAAGCAGTTGGTAATTCCAAGGAAAATTGCTAGAGTCATGATGTTACACACAGGACTCCAAACTCTGGCATCAATGAATAACACAGCGGCTACCCAAGAAGAAAGTAGTGATAACAAATTCTCTTGCTGGAATGTGAGTTTTTAAGGGGAGGACTTATCTTTTGACTTCTCTGGTAAGGAGGATGAAGTCAGGGGAAATGTTTCCTTTGAGGCAGTGGCTAGCAGGCCAAACAGTCTGACACCATATCTTTGGAAATAAAAGTGTTTTTTGTCAAGCCTACTACCTGTTATTTGCCGTAGTCTTCAGATAGTCATTCTAACTTCTGATCCAGTTTTAGACAGCATTGCCATTCCTTTTTTTCTTAATGCTAAAGATGCAACTGAGTGGTTTAGGAAACAGCTGAAAGTCTGGTCTTTCTACACATTATCAGTCTGTTTTAATCCTCACAGTTTATCTGCACTACGGTAATGTAGCTGTCCAAAATGGACACCTTATGTCATACTGCTCAGGCACAAAAAAGACACTTCAAGTTAATGTGAGAAAAATGTATCTGGAATATACATTTTTTAAAATTATTTTTTGAATTTAAAAAACAAGGAAAATCTTGAATATAATTTATTTGTGCCAGACTTTAGTGTGCTTTCAGGATCTAAAATGTTATATTCACCATGTAAATTACCAAACATTATCATCATTAGTCTGTATTGTTAACAAAATAACTAAAACTTACAAAATAAAAGTCAGCCTATGTTAGTGAGCAAAGCGTAAAGCCTGGTCCCCAAGTGCCTGTGTGCTTAATTTATTTTTAACCACACTAACTGTGCAATGCCTAATTTGTCTGTTGACCCCTTGTCCCTGTTTAGACATATTTACAACTCTCACTGACATGCTTGCTTGTATTATTTTTTTGCATAAATTCACACAGCATAACTGACATTTAATGAACCTTGCTGCAGTTTAAATTTGAGTCTGGGAGATGGGATTTTCAAGTAGCTAAACTGAAAATTAACAAGAAGAAGGAAGATTGTTTTTATCTCTGTCTGCAAACACTACCTCTTTAAATTAATATCGAAGCACTATTTAATGTCTAATTCTGTAATTCTGAGTGAACAGTAAAAAAAAACTATTTTGAGGAAGGTCCTATTGGAATATATTGGGCAAATGTGTAAAACCAGTAATTGAGCCTCTGTTAGGGGAGCATAGCTGTAAAAATAAAGATGGAAATGAGAACATTTAATTTAAAAAAATGGCCTCTTTAATGGACTGAATCTCACGGCACACAGTAAAAGCTTCATTGCAAGAGAGTGGAGTTTTTTTTTTTTTTTTTTTTTAAACACAGCCAGAAAGATTAATAGTGTGGTGAAGGGTATGCCGTATGGTTACTCTTCTACTCTGCGTGTGCTTTAGAGTTTGCATACCTACTGCTGACTGCTTGTGGAATGTTTGTTTGCACACACATTTGTCTTTGCATGTCGCTTCGGTCACTGTGGCGTTTCTGTCTGAGACAGTTTTCATGCACTAAACATACACTTTGTCTCATAGACATAGCTACACTTTTTCAAATGTTTGTCTGCATGACATGCATACGTCTAAATCCAATTCATTGTCTGTACATGTCTGTTTACTCTATCTTGTATAGGAAGATGGGTGTGTCCCTGATTTTTTTTGGGTTTTTTTTTGTTTAAGGTGTTGGCCCAAACTCAAGCCTGCCAGAACCCTTCCAGCATTTTCCCAGAGACGTGTTTTTTAAAAGGGTTTCTTGGGCAATAACAATCATCACTGTAATAATAGGAATAAAACTAACACTTGTGCCATTGTGTTCCAGAAAGGGCCTCACCCTCAGTGCTATTTACGCCGACTGGCTTGATCGACCGGGAATTCCAGAGGTATGAGAAGTCTTTTTGCAATCTGCCTTTTTAATGAATGAAAGTGTACATTTTTAAATGAGGCTTCTGCTTTGAGAATTTACTGTATAATCTTTCTGTGCCACAGCAGAACTGGCAGGACTTTAAAGACAGTTTCCCAAAAATTATAGTTCTTCATTTTAAATCAGTAATTTTTTTTTGTTGTTGTTGCTTGGTCTCACTTCTTTAGTACTGTTGATGCAAACAAGCTGCACAACCAGATAAGGAAAGACATAACACTTGAGGATATCTTTTGAACATCTCTAAACATCTGTGTAATACAACTCTCATAATCAAAATGATGTCCCCTATTAGATGTAAATAACTGGATAAATACTCCAGCTTAAATGTGGTGTGACTGTTTGCCAGAAGGGATTGAACGACTGCTTGATGATGATTGCTTTCCTGCTAACAGCTTTTCCTGGCGACGGAGGCGCCAAATGGAAAAAAATATATATCTGGATATTTATCTAGAAAGATAAATATCTAGATCACTTTGTCAATTAAATTTTAGGTCAATTTCCAGTTCTTTGCAGTACTGTGACAAAGTACTTGTGTTTCTTTTGTTTTATTTTTCTGTCACTCCTAAATGTTTCAGATTAGACACAAATAACTAAAAAAATGCCATTTTCAATTCATAATTTTATTTATTTATTTAGGGGGGGTAACTATCCAAACGGCATACCTACTGTCAAACCTGGTGGTGGTAGTGTTATGGTAGGGGCTGCTTTTTTGCTTCAGGACCCTCTGCTTGCTGTAATTGATAGAATATATCTCTTTATTTATAAATCCTAAAGGAGGGAGTTCAGCCATCAATTATTGAGTGACTCGCTACCATTTATTGGACAACCAGTGATTATGTTTAGGGACTGATTACTTCTCATAAAGGGTCAAGTTGTTGTAGTTTAGATAGCTTTCTCTCCCGTGATAGATAAAATAATTATTTAAAAACAGCATTCAGTTTACTCAGGTTTCCTTTATCAGATTTTAAAATGTATATGATCACCTGAAACACATAAGTGAGACAAAAAAAGGCTAAAAAGAAGAAATCTGTGTAATTGTAAGTTATAGATTATTTTATCTGAGCAACACCTCTCCTGCACTGGCAAAATACCCCTGTCATAGATTATTGGATTACAAATACACACCCACACGATCAATCCACTTTAACGGCTTCTTCAATTCTCCTATTTCTATGGTAACCGATCTTAATTACCACACAGCGTACGTGCAAATTTTGTGTGTCTGTGTTTTGTCCTTTTTTTTCCTTCTCTTTTTTTTTTGCATGGCTTTTCTGGGAACATTCACCTTCTAGATTACGTGCTGATGTAACTAGAGCCTTTCAGGGGCCTTTGAGGGTGGGAAGGACACTGTGGAGGGGACTTCTGTTTTCTCCTACCTGATTGGATAAGGGTTGAGTGCTTCTGCACAGGCTCGCTTGTTTATTTATTTATTTTTGTTTTGATGTGCCAGTCACTGGCTAAGTAGATCAGCCAGATCGATTAAAACCTCTTACAAATGCGAGCACTTGTCCATTGTGTACACTACACACAAACACATTTTTAAAAAATCTTTCCCGGGTTGTCTCGCTCTTTATCGCCACAGACTCCCATGTGTTGCTCCACAATCTGGTCTGGAAAAAAAAAAGAGGCAGGAAATGGTTTGGCCTAATAATAAACAATGACACACACCAATACTGGAAAAAGAGATGGGGAATGAGAGAGAGCCTATTTTAGATATTTTAGTTTAGATGAGTAAGCACTCCCTTTGGAGGGGAATAGAAGTAGTCTCAGATACGATGGCTGAACAAAGGCCACCCTTGATGTGCCAAAACTTTCACTCCGATATATTTTTCTCCAAATTTTAAACCTAAATAGTTATTAATTGACATGTTTTGATTATTGTTACATGTTTATCTTGCTCATACTCTTGTGAACTATTTCAGATTTGTTGTCATAACAATCACAAACAGGAATAGTTGTGAATGTAAAATATAAAAGTCATTTTTATATGAAAGTCAGAAAAACAATTATTAAATAAAACAATTATTACATTTTATTTATGGAAAGTCATTTGGGGTTTGTCTCTACCAGCTGTGCACATCTGGAAAAGGACATTTCTGCCCATTCTTCCTGGCAAAGAAGCTCATGCTCAGTCAAATTGGGTAGAGGGGATCTGTGAACTAAGTTTCAAAACTTGCAACAGATTCTCACTTAGATTGAAGTCTGGACCTTTGATTGGATCATTTTAACACTTTTGGACTAAATCGAAGGTGGCTCTTTTGCCTTGTGGCTTACTAGGTTTATATTAAATAATGAAATACTTCCTTGGTTTTTATGTTGGTTTTGGTTTGTTTCGTTCTTTTGTTCAGTGCCCCTATAAAAAGACAGCCCCAAAATATTATAGAGCTCTTTCTATATCTTTTCATGATTCAAATCTTACATAGGACAAGGGCATGTCTTAGGTTGGAGCTTCCAGAAGTAATGCAAACCTTTCTAAAAAATAGATAAATACATGTTGGATTTCTTTCCATACTAAAAAAGAAATGCAGCAGCAGATACTCAAGGATTTGTCAAAGTGTGGAAAAGTATAGAAAAAAGTATAGAAAATCTGAAATAACGAGTTAGGTTGGAAATAAAAATATTAACTCAGCTCCTTTTATTTATTTTTCTTTGCATGTTTTGACATCAAAACACGCAAAGCCAAACCCCTGCCACCCGTTTGGTCTCTAAATTACCATAATTCAAGTTAAATTGGATTCTGAAAATGCAAAGCACAGCACTGAAAAGTTTTTGTACTTTGTACATCCAAAATAAAGATACCAAATTTCCCAGATTTCTAGACTAGGATATGTCATTCCTATTTAGGAGTCTAGATTTTAAAACACGCAAGATCTAAGCCAGACCAGATGCCACAAAACCAGTATCACCCTACTTTACCACTATCCAAAAATCAGAATCTGATTGTTTAATTACATGAGACCTGCAGAAAATACGATCTAAAACTACTCAAGCAGTATAATATTTTGTAGTCAAATGCTAAAAATGTTATAAGAAGTTAAAAAAAAATTTAATGAAAAAAATTCTTAAAAAAAAACAACTAAATTTTTTTCTGAAAAATGCTGCAGGACCCTGTAAATAAAGAAGCAGAAACATCACAGAAGGTTCATCAAACCTACATAAAATACAAACAGATATTTTTTTTTGCCTGCCTATGAAGTGTGCATTTGTGAGAAATGTGTAACCAGAACAATAACGTTTAAAAGATTAGAGCTACACAACATTACAAAAACATCAGCTTAGATCAATCCACATTTTCCTCACTCAGATATTTCTGTTCCATGAACACAACCGTCAAACCAGAAATTTACTGTGAAGCAGAGTAGTAATAACATACCAGATACTACATGCATTCAGTCCTTTCTGATTGTATTATTATGAACATTTGCACTGTGGATTATAATTATACTTATTGTTCAGCTCTTCATTGAGTCTATTTATTGAATAATACAAAAACTCAACCAGCTCAACTCATATGCTAAGAGGGTACTATTATAAAAAAGCATTTTTTTTTCTGTGCTGATAGTCTATATTTGGGTGTCTGCCAACTCAAAACCTGAGAAACAACCCAGACCTGTCACTTGTTTTTGAGCCCTTAAGGTTCAGTGAGCTGTTCAGACTTACAACAGAACTATATGTCACTTCTTCTGTTCAAAGGGGAAAACATCCTGCCTTCTTATTTTTATCTCTTCCCAACTTTTTTGTTGTTTAAGTCACAATGACTTTATCTAAAAAGTGTATACTCTGAATTCTCTTTACAGTTACCCTTTGTCTTTGCTAGAGATGCACTGATCAGTTTGTGGAGGATTCTCGGTCTTTACAAAGCTTTATAAAGTGCTGATGACATAATTTATTTATTTTTTTTTTTTGTGGATTCCAGTTTCTCTTTGTGATCCACAATTAACTTTATTAAAAAGAAAATCCAACATTCCAGACTATTGGTGATCATTAATTATTTATATTATAAACAGAGGCAAGGTCAAGGAGAGAGAAGTTGCTGTAACACAGCCTTTTTCTATATTAAAACAGACTAAAATTTTTACTGCATTGACATTTAGTATTAGAGATGAGCAGCTGTACACTGAAGAGCAGTCTCTTGACCTCTAATTTACCTTTGAGTTTACCTAAGGTTGCCAAATTTCCAAATTCAGCCTTTTAAGTTACAGAGGATGAAAGCCGAAAATGATCAAACAGATCAACTTGTCTTCAATATGTTTAGTCTACATGTTTTGCTTAAAAGTAGCAGCCTGATGGAACACCTTAGGTTTCGATTTCAATAGTTTCCTTTTAAGTAGCTTCTTATACTGTTTTTATGCTTCCTCTGACTTCACTATTAAACAGCACATTGATCAATAAGGTGGCTAACTTTGAGTCTTCCAACTGAAGAGTGTGGAAGTTGTATGGTTTTGGCATGGCATGTTCATTAATTGGAAAAAGACCCAAGATTTGCCTTTCATACTTACTGACCAGAGGTCAGGGAAGGTCAATCTCCTATTCGTCTGATTCAGGTCACCAGTTAATTTTTGATGCACCTTTAAATGTTCATTCTTAAGTTATATATTATTCACATAACCATAGACATCAGGATGCTAGTAAAACTCTATCAGTGCCTTGTTAGTGATATTGGTTCTATGTAGATTTGATCTACCTAGCAGGTCACCTCACTATGTTGCTAAGGTGCAAAATCTTACTAGTGTTGATGCGTTAAACACATCATTTTGTCCTAAAATGATGGCCATCGCCACAGTGCCACTATTTGTTCTCGACATACACTCTAATTTAGAAACTGATATGCCACATATTACAGTTTTGAATCCAACAGTTGACATGATTTATTGCCTCCTTGTTTGCTGAAGGAACGTGAGATGAGACCTTTAGGTGTCATCTAATATTGATCCAAATGAGAAACACTGCACAGCCACAGAAACAGGACCAGGGTGTTATATGTAGACAAAGGGCTTTTTGTCCAGAGAATAGTTGTTGAGATCCAAACAGCAAAAGAGCTATGTGTGGTATCCTGTTACACAATGCCAATTTACTGCCTCAACACTCACTACATTCTATACTGCCCACTCCAACACCTCTCTCTCTGCCTCAGTACATCTGATGCTGCTGGAGTACCTTTGTTTTTTAAAAAAAGTCATGAAGTACTCAGGCATGTGGTTATACTTCTGTACTTTGTGTGTGTGTGTGCGGCTATGGTAACTATGATAGCTAAAATGCTGCACAGGCATGTGTGTGGGAACATCTGTGAAGTGTGTATAATGGGCAGAGGATGCTGCTTCCAGCTTGTTTATGAGAGCGTTTAAAGGTACCTTGATTCCAGGGACTACTTTTTGCCCCTTATTTTCTCAACATCATCATTGCAAGCACCCGATATTAGTACAACTCATCTAAATAAATTAGAATCAAAAATAGATTTTTTTTCAAAAAGTGAAACTCAGATATTATACGTATTCATTACACACTGAACAACAAAATTTAACCATTTATTTCAGTTTATTTTGATGATTGTGGCTTACAGCTAATGATATTCCAAAACCAAGTTACTTGAAAAAAACAAACAAAAAAAAAAAAACATATTTAAAGCAGAACTGTTGTGTTATGGCCTTCAAGATTATGGGGACGAATGTTGGCCTGACAGTTGCCCAAGCAACAACCTCCATAAAAACTGTAAAAAACAGAAAGGTCATTAAACAAAATGGCTGTTCATATTGCTGCATTTGAGTTCATTAATGGGAAGTTGAGTGGGAGAAAATATGGAGAAGCAAAAGGTTCACAAGTACAGCCTTGAGAAGATAGTCAAACAGAGGTTAGTCAAGAGTTTGGCAAAGCTTCACAGGACATGGACTGTAGCTGGATTCAGGACTTAAAAGTGTCACAACACACAGATGTGTGTGTTACATATCTTGATTCAGAAACGACATCTGAAGCATTTCAACTGAGCTATGGAGATAATAGGACAGGACTTTTGCCCATTATCAACTTTTCAGATAAAAGTGAATTTTGTATTTTATTTGGAAATCCAGGGTCCAGACTCTGGAGCAAGGACGAAGAGACACAAAATCCAAGTTTCTTGAGGTCCAGTGTGACGTTTCCACAGTCAGGAATGATTTAGGGAATCATCTGCTGGTACTGGTTTGCTGTGTGTTAAGTCCAAAGTCTGGGTGGTTGTCTAGCAGGAACGTTGAGATCACTTCATACTATTTCCCGACAAACTTTATGGGGACTCTGGTTTAGTTTCCCAGCAGAACTTGGCACCTGCTTGCATTACCAAAAACGCCAATACCTGCTTTAATGACCGTGGCATCACCGTCCAGATCTAAATCCACAGATAACTTACGGAGAATTATCAAAGGGAAGATGGGAAACACCACACCCGAGAATGTAAATGACTGAAAAGCCACCATGAAATCAGCCTTAGATTAAAACATACTGAAATGCAGTTGTATAATTCACTGTACTGCAACCTTAAGGTGAGACAGTAGAAGCCCAGGGCTCCTCTCTGTACGTAGGTGTTTGCATGACCAGCGTTATGTTTGATTGTGTAATCACAAATGAATGAATGGGTGAAAAAAAACAAAACAGAAATGAGGAATGAAGTGAATTGTCCGTTCCACCTTTCTCCCCGTTTTTCTCTCTACTCCTTCACTTTCCTTCTGTCTCTCCCTCCGGAGTCAAGTAGCGAGTTTCCGTCAGAGGAACAAGTGATAGCGCACCCACCTTCTCTCCCTTTCCTCCCACCTCTCCTCCCTCCCCTTCCTGCTTCGCTCTGTCTCTCTCTCTGCCTCTGCAAAGCATTCCTCTCCGTCCCGATCACTTGCCCCCCCCACCCCCCACCGGCTCACTGCTCTCCCCTTCTCCTCTGTCGTTCAGTGGCTGCATGAAAGGAGCGCCGTGTGGTCACAGGCGAGGCTGGTGGAAGAAGTCAAAGCAGAGGTAGGCGCACAACTCCTCCGCTTCTCTCGTTTTCCCTCTCTCTCTTCTTCTCATCTTCAGGGAGTGGCAGACAGTCTTCAAGAAAAGCGCTCAGAGTGGAAATATTGCACATGCTCGATATGATTATCATCTGATTTTCATCAGTCTTCTCTTTTACCAAGTTAATTCCTCCTTCTTTGCCTCCTCAGGGCTTCCTTTATTAATTTCTGGGCTTTTTAAAAATTGTTCCATGCTTTATTTCACATTATTTTGATATAATCTCTTATGTCTACCTCTTTCGCACTTTACCTCTCTTTCCCACATTCACTCCCCGCTCCAGTCTCTCCCTCTGTCTGCCTCCGAGAGGAGTGCAGCGCGCGCGCACACAGCGCCGTGCATCTGTTGCGTGTTGTACTGTGCTGCCTATCAGATTTCCCATAATGCTCCCATGTTGTTCTTAATTGCTTTGCCTATATTTTCACATCCTCGCATTTATCTTTTTCTTAAGAACGATAAAATGTGCACTTTAACTTTAAAGCGCCAAAATGGCTTTAGTGACTTTATTTAAAAGAAGATTTGTCATATTTAGGTCTAAATGTTCATAGGTATTTCTTTGTTCCAAGTCATTCAACCATATTCATGTATTCCTTTTTTGGAAACACATGATGGCTGTTGTGCAAATTGAAAGCTGCTGTGTTCCGTTTTATTTATTTTGTCTTCGCTGGTTGTTTATGTTAGTTGAGTGCAGAAAAGTTGCAAATGAGTGCAGGACTGTTTTCGCTGTGTGAATTTTTGTTCACTTTGCACTCTGATGAGCTTTCTGGCTGCTCTGTCGTTCTGTGAGCGTTTTATTTGAAGTCAGTGTCTGAGAGCTTTTTTTTTTCCATTGAACAATGACCACTTTTCTCTTTCTGATGTTCTAGTCTCGCCTTTATTTAATCTTTGCCATTTTTTTTTTCTCTACCATCACACTTTTTCCCCCTGGCTACTCTGACTGTTCTTCCTATCTTTTTCCCGCCTTCACCTCCTCACCCCCACCGTCGTCTCTCCTGCAGGTTGTAAAATGGATTCTCTCCAGTCGGACTGACCAGGCGAAGGGCAGAAAGCGGAAGAGAACAGAACCCAAGGTGAACTACAAAGAGGTAGACACTCTGCAGTATTAAGTCTGTTATCTCCTTACTCGCTCTACTTCTTCCTCTTCAGTGTGTCCCCTTTTTATCCTTAGAGGACCTTTCTATTCCCAAACTGTTGTGGGTTTCTCTTTAAACGTTGCTGTGATTTTATTTTTTTATTTATTTTTTTTTCAACTTCAGAGTAATTTTGTTTGTCGGACAACATGGTTATCCCCAACTCTGTTGATGTGTTGTGTCTGAAAGGACAGACAGCCCTGTACTTTTACAGTCTCCGTTTATGTCCTGTCCTCCGCTGGCGTGTGTTTAACCTTTTAAGAGCTTGTATACATCACATACTGTGCGTGTGGGTGCGTGTGTGTGTGCATGTGTGTGTGTGTGTGTGTGTGGTCATGGTCAAAGTGGACGTGGTGTCTGTGTTTTCCTGGGTGGTAGCCACCATTGAGCCCTTACATTCAAAACTTGAGGGAATATTTGAAGAATTTAAAGTGTAATTCTGCTAAGTTATTGTCTGTCCCCTTACCTACAGTAGAAAAATTCTTATATCACCATGAGTTTGCAGAAAAGTGAATACATCTTCAGATCAGTGGAAGACTACCGGCTTATGGACCGTACCCGATATTTCAACAGCAATTCAATTTAGTTTTTTTAAATCTATCACAAATTCAAAACAAAAAGTTATCTCAAAGCATTTCATAAATAGTCTAATTTATATATAGAAATACAGCAAAGCTCAAAATCGTTCAAACTCCTTCCAGGTTTATATTATGTAAAATATTTCAATGTGATCAACATATTTCTTCTGTCTGGAAGTAATGATAACGAAGAAAATTAAAAATAGCAACTGCCTTTTTGGCTTCATCTTGGAAAAGAAACCCACATTTTTTATGATGCAGTTGTAAAATATATTGAAAACTGACATACAGTTATTGATAGAAGTTGTCCCTTCAGTGGTTTTGTCCATTGAAAGACAGGGCAATTTTATCCTATATAGAAAAAGAACATGAAGTTCAGCTTGTAGACAAGAGACTGCTTATTACTGATTTCTTAGTCAAGTGAAGGCCTGGTTTCTAAGGGTAATGGAAATATTTAAGGCTGCTGGCTCTATTGAGCCACTCGATTGACAAAATTTGGGACAACTGGAATAATTCTTCAATCAAGAAAAAGACCTGGAGAAGTCCTAGGAAGCATCATCTTAAGTCCAGTCTTAAAGGGATCTGATAAGTAGCAGCAGATTAGGTGGGTTGATGCAGATGGCAAAGTCAACCACACCAGTATAAACCAAGGTTGTTGCTGTTAGTTTCCCGCAAGGATCATGTGACCGATCCTGACATTTGTTGAAGGCCAAACTAATGGACGGACACAAGCGTTTATTTCATAAATAACTGATTATGTGATCTATTTTAAAAATTTCTTCCAGAGACAGAAGACCTTGCAACTAACCACCATTTGACCAATCAAATGTTACTCACCATACTGAAGCATTATATTTAGTTGAGCTATATAATTATATTTAACTGTAACAGTTGTTTAAAATGACCAAAGTCTCATGTCCTATTTCATGTTTAGTCTGTGAATTAAAACTGAGGCTGCAAATGTTAAGAGGAAAATCTGACCATGTTTTCCACAAACTAAGCACACCACTTTAACTCTGACCTCCATAAATAAACACTTTTTCTTTTTTTTTTTTTAGTAAAGCTGATATGTCTTAGGTTAACTCACATCTCTCTGTTTACGGGTGCAGAGTCACTGCTGGAGAACTGAATGCGATGGCTTATGTATCTTTGGAAATCATGAAGCAAAAGATGAGGGCTTACAGATGAAAGCTAATTTTTCAAAAGAAAAACTGCATGTTTGGGCTTGTATGCAAAATAAACACATTATGAATGTTCGTCATCCAGTTTCTCTGGGATTTTCTTCACTTTTCTCCATACTGGCAGAGAAATGACATCTGTCTACCAGTGGTGGGAAGTCACGACTGTACTTAAGTACAATTTTCGTGTATCTGTACTTTCGATTTAATCATGGATACTTTCGACTTTTACTTCACTACATTTTACAGTAAGTATCTGTACTTTCTACTTCACTACATTTCTACAAAACCGTCGCGTTACTCGTTACATCCAAGTCGCATTGCGCTTTTCTTTTTTTTTTTTCGTTAAAATGTGAGGTTCAGGGACTTAACGTGGCGCTGTAAAATCTAAGCAATAACGTGACTTACTAGTTACGTGTCTGTTGTCACCCATCGCCTCCTCCGTTCACTCGCACGCGGAGCTCCAAGACATGCGCAGTGGTTTCCTCTGAGCGGGAGAAAATGTCCGTCTGATCGTCAGTTACAGAATTCCGCTACATAAATCATAAGATACGGCGACATGTAAATTCAGCAGCGCTTCGCTTTCATAGACTGTGGGGATTTCGTCCAACTTTTAGCGTCACTTGGAAATGAATCTTAAAGAAAGGTAAGCTCTGTGGACGTGATGTTAGCAAAACTAGCTGTACAGAGACTCGCATGTTGCATCTGCGATGAGAAAAGGTTGTCACTCATGCGCTGAATTGTTTTGCGGAGGTGTTGATTGAGGTGTCGTATATATGGGGCAACGCTGTGACCAAAGTCTGCTGAATAGTGATGTGACATTCACGAAC
>CAEGAE010062310.1:0-23831 GCA_903067095.1 Girardinus metallicus | reverse complement strand
AAGTTACAGGTCTGTGACAGCCAGAAATCTTGCTTGTTTGTCGGTGACCAAATACTTATTTTCCACCCTTATTTTCAAATAAATTCTTTAAAAGTCAGAGACAGTGTGATTTTCTGAATTTTTTTTTCTCATCTTGTCTCTCATAGTTGAGGTCTACCTATGATGTCAATTACAGGCCTCTGTCATCTTTTTAAGTGGGAGAACTTGCACAATTGGTGACTGACTACATACTTTTTTCCCCACTGTACATAGATGTATATATATTTGAGGAAGCATATTTTCAGTACATTTATAGGAATAAGTTAATATGTAATATTGAAATGCTTAAACAATTTTATTTTGAAGTTTATAAGCATAAGTGGGCAGTTGATATTTTAAATAGACCAAAATTACGTACTTATGTTTTATTAAAGGATGCTTTTGATCTTGAGCTATATGTATCATGGAACATGTCTAAAAATCGATGGTCCATATGTGCCCAGTTTAGATGGCACTTTGCCTTTGGCTTTGGAGACCAGACGTTTTCGTTCAGTCCAATATGATGACTGAAGATGTTCTTTGTGTGATTTGGTGGAAATTGAGAGTGAAGTGCACTTTTTGTTTTACTGTCCTTTGTACTTGAGTTTGAAAAATTATTTATCTGCTAAAATACTTGATGTTTATCCAGATTTTTTTTTTATTTAACTGATGAGGATAATGTTAGAAATTTTAAGGTTTTATCATTTTGTTTATTTTATCTTTTATGTTTATTTGTATGATCAAGTATGTTCAAAATATAATTGCTGTGCACAGGGCATACATTTTAACTAGTTTAGACTTTTCCTCGAGTAGCGTTTTGTTTTGGGTTGAGTGAAATTTTCCGCTCTCCAAAGTCTCACCTTTCTCTCAATAAACTGCCCACCCTGTTGTGAGGGAGTCAGAGCTCACTGAGCTACGGGCCTGAGCGGTTCGCGGCCAGTGACCTCTCCCTTTGCAAAGGTAGGCAATAAATTCATGATCTTTGTGTGGTTCATTTTAAAGGTTTAAAACACCCCAACAGATAAAATGTGTTATTTATTTAACTATTTTGTGTTTCAGTTAGCACAGTTTATTTGAAGGCCTGGCACCAAATAGTACGTTTTTTGTTTAAAGAATATTTATGTCTGTTTGCTTGTTTGTATATGTTTTATTGTGTCTTGTAAGCTTATGTGGGCTTATAAGAGACACACTACATATATGTAAACTCATACAGCAATCAACAAATGTCAGCAGAATGATGCTCAAATGCTGTTCTGATTATCTGATCCACAAATTGCTGTAAGTAGTAAACCTGAACGTTCATGTGAAGACTGACTTCAACCGATTGGATGTTGGAGAAAATCAAGTTGGTGGTTATTGTCAGACTAGCAGCTTCTGCCCCCACAGTTACAGAGAGCAACATAACAGAACTTAAAACACAAATAAATGTCTGAAGAAACATATAAAAAATAAATGCAAAGAACAAATAAACTAATTTTGACAAACTTCACATTTATAATATTATTACATTAAAACCCTGTTATTTATATATATATATATATATATATATATACATAGATATATATATCGTGTGAATATATGTATGTATATTTGTGTGTGTGTGTATCAGATGGTGAAGTGGCAGTGTCCACGACTCGTCCTGAGACAATGCTTGGAGACGTGGCTGTAGCTGTTCACCCTGATGATCCTCGATATCAGGTGAGTACTTACAAGGGGATAAGAAATTGTGTTGCTAAATATGGTGTCATTGGTGTCACTGCTGTGTGGACTTTGCATGTTCTCTCTCAAAAAAACTAGATTTACATTTACGCAATGAAATACTTTTAAGTCTGGAATTCACCTATAATCGCATTGAAAAACCCTGACATTCCAATAATTCACTCCAAAACACAGCTAAATTTTTGCAAAATATATGAACTTAGTTATTCAAGAAAATGAAACCATAAAAGAACTACATTGGTTGTTCAAACAAGAATCATGCAGGACAATATTATTTTCTCTGGCGTACCTGAAAAGTTATCTGACAATCCAGAAGTTCTGATAATAGAATTCATGACAACACAGCTCAAAACATCCCCCCCCACCCATCCCCCCTGACACCGTTAAGCAGATTACCTTCCACCCCATTCATTGTTTTGGATCGAATACAAACAAAGCCCTATGTCCAATTATCGCCAAACAAGCACAAAATATTGATCAAATGTATAGGAAAAGAATTGAAAGGAACCACATTCAGACTTAAGAACCAGTATCCACAATAAATTAATGAACAAAGCAAAATCCTGTACCCGGTCATTGACAAAGTAATAAACGTCTAACAGCTGCATCGTGTCTCAGAAAATTACACCCTGGCTTTTCTAAACTGTTAAACATTTTCCCTATGTCATTTAATATGTATTGTACTCTTTGATTTTGATTTGCATCCCGCCCTCTCAGTAATTTGTAATCAAGTTCATCACAGTCACCTACTATATAATTAATTATTATGTTTTGCTTATAATTATTAGTTTTTTGTTTCAACTGAGTTTTTTAAATTTTTTTTTTTCTCTCTTTCTCAGTCACTACATTAATCCACATGTATATTAGTAGAACAGGGGTGTCAAACTCCAGTCTTCAAGGGCAACTGTCCTGCAGTTTTTAGATTTGCCACAAATACAAAACACTGGAATGAAATGGCTTAATTACCTCTTTCTTGTGTAGATAAGCTCTCTAGAGCCTTGCTAATGACCTAATTATTCTATTCAGGTGTGGTGCAGCAGAGGCACATCTAAAAGTTGTAGGGCAGTGGCCCTTGAGGACTGGAGTTTGACATCTTTGTACTAGAACATCACTTCATACATTCAATCACAAATATCCATCCATTTTCTTCCGCTTCATCCGGGGTCGGGTCGTGGGGGTAGCAAGTTAAGACGGAGGGCCCAGACTTCTCTCTCCCCAGCCACTACTCCCAGCTCCTCCGGGTGAATCCCAAGGCGTTCCCAGGTCAGCCGAGAAACATAGTCCCTCCAGCGTGTCCTGGGTCTTCCCCGGGGCCTTCTCCCGGTGGGACGTGCCCGGAACACTTCACCAATGAGGTGTTCAACTGGCTCCTCTCGATGTGGAGGAGCAGCGACTCTATTCTGAGTCCCTCCCGGATGACCGAGCTTCTCACCCTATCTCTAAGGGAGAGCCCAGACACCCTACGGAGAAACCCATTTCGGCCGCTTGTATCGGTGATCTCGTTCTTTCGGTCATGACCCAAAGCTCATGACCATAGATGACGGTAGGTACGTAGATCGACCGGTAAATCGAGAGCCTCACTTTTTGGCACACGGTCGAAAGCCTTCTCCAAGTCCACAAAACACATGTAGACTGGTTGGGCGAACCCCCATGCACCCTCCAGGACCCTGCTGAGGGTGTAGAGCTGGTCCAGTGTTCCATGACCAGGATAAAAACCACACTGCTCTTCCTGAATCCGAGGTTCGACTGTCCTCTGGAACCTCCTCTTCAGGACCCTAAATAGACCTTGCCAAGGAGGCTGAAGAGTGTAACCACTCTGCTTCTGTTTCCAAACAGGGTAATATCGACCAATTACAGATGTGTGTGCTTAGCTTGTAAAAGCCAGATTGGTAGCTATTATTGTTATGGTTGTTGGTGATCAATGCTGAGACATCTTGCTTTCCCTAAAAATGGTATAGCAAACATGTCTACACATCGTTTCAGAATGACAATGTGATCTTTGTCATTTCTGTGTTTCTGTCCTGAAGGAATACGTAAAGCCAGTGCTGCTGAAGCAGAATGAGGGAGTTGAGGTCCTGACAGACAAAGACCACAGCAGCAACACGAAGCAGATGGCCAGCACTGTTCTCTATCACTGTGTGTCTTTGTCTCTAGCTCTGCTCTCTCCCTTCATGCCCTTCATCACTGAAGAGTTGTGGCAGAGACTACAACCATTCAGACCCGGAGCCATGGCCCAAACCAGTTTGTGTTTGCAGCCCTACCCCCGATCCACTCAGCTGGTAAAACTTTAATTATTATTCTTGCCTCAAAATCAATACTTACATTTTACATGGTTCACATAATATATTTATGGTTGCAATATAATTTATCTCTGCAGCCTGAGAGGATGCAGTTATATGTAACAGTTTAAGTCAGTGCTTACAAGAAAAGAACATTATCTTTTAGATGTAATGTAAATGCCAATGGCTGGAGATCTTGCCGATTGTATTTTCAGACATCTGGTGACACCTGGTTTAATAAAGAAGGACAACTTGCTTTGATGTGTAAATACTGTACATGAGGTAAACCTCAAAATTATTCATGTCGCTGGCAGATTTAAATTTAAATAATGCCTTCATTTTACCAACATGTTTCTTCTTGGCTATAAGTAATATTACGCAGTTTTGGAGTGGTTCAACCAAAGTACCCAAATTCATCTGATAGAGAATCTGTGGAGGGAGCTAAAGATTAGGGTGATAGCAAGGATGCCTTCCAGCCTTGAAGACTTGAGCTCATCATCAAAGATTAAACATCAAAATACTCTTTAAAGCATGCAAAACGCTGCTCAGTAAGTTCTGACTGCTGTAATGACAGTGCGTAATTTGATTATTGTGACATTTCTAACATGACATTCTTTAACAAAGCGCAAAAAAAACACATTACTTTTGAGAAATGTATCATTTCCTAGGAAAAAAACTTTTTGGTTGAACGAAAATAATTACAAATTTAAATTTGCCATTGGTGTGAATACTTTTGGACTTAACTGTGCAGCTGAGATTTGATATTTACTTAGACTGCATAAAAAGTCTCACTGTCTGATATTAAATCAGATTAAACCTTTTCTGTTTAGGGTTAATAAAATTATATTTTCTAAAGGCCTGAGTAATGAGAAAGCAAGATCTTTTGTTACATTCTTCAAATGTAGAAGTTTACATAAACTTTGATTACTACATTTTCAGTGTAGGGGTGCACCGATTTATCGGTGCTAATTTCCTTAATTTTGGGAGATTGGTGATTGGCCGATTTTTACATGTAATCTTATCCATTGATGTTATCAACCTTTGCAAAGGTCTAAAAATCAACCACTGTGCTTTTCTTTTCTCCTGTTTAGACAGGTTTGACTGACAAACTGACTGAGCAGGTCATGTCTGCACATTTACAGTTAACAATAGTCACCCCATTGTTGCCGATTCAGCAACTTTATTGATATATTGAGAAACATTTCAGACAAAAAAATGGTATCGGCCCAAATCGGAATCGGTAAGTTAGGCTTTTTTAAAGATTGATGATCGGCGATCATCCAGAAAATTGCAATCGGTGCACCCCAACTTCAAACAACCCGGATGATGAAGCCATGGCTTTGTTTGCTGCTGAAAGGCTAATTCCCAGACCTGTCAATGTATTTTAAGGTAATTGGTGGATTGAACATATGTAGCACTTCTCTAGTCATACCGACTGCTCAAAGCTTTTACACTAACACCATTTTCACAAACTCACACACAAAAAGCATCTTGGCCTTTGGTGCCTTGCTCAGGGGTAAATCAACACCTGACAAAGAAGGAAGCGGAAATCAAAGCCACAAATTTCTGATTGCAAGATGACTACACATCCCAGGAGCCACAACTTCTCCACACTTGCACACCTTAAACACTGCTTTGAAAATGATAGACGTCTGATACTCAAGTATAAACACTATTGGGATGTATTGCTATTTCAGGCCACTCTAAAAAAATGATTACTCTAAAAACTATGTAGACATGATCCAGTCATACAATTTAAATACATTTCTTCGGATACTGTGAAAATGTATTGTATGTAAACATAGAACTTTGGAGGAAGTTAAAAAGTCAAAAGAAATAAAAAAAAATCTAAATGCATTATTTTGGCATTTAGCAAGTAATAATTTTGGTAATCCTTACCAAACACAAGAAAGGTTTAGTCTGATCTAATGTTATGCAGTGAGACAAAATGTCTTTTTCTACAATGTATTTAAATATGTAATTTAACTGTTTTCTTATTTGTTCAACTTCTCCATGTTGCCAGGCTCACTGGTATTTTCCGGAGGAGGAAAAAGATTTTCTGCTGGTTCAGAATGTTATCCGAGTAGCACGTTCTCTGCGAGCCCAGTGTGGCCTAACTAAAGAAAAACCTGTCAGTAAGTCAACAGATTAATAATCATGTAACAATGACATGTCTGTGGTTGATTACTTGCACATACACTTCTACCTGTAAACCTTGGTATGTTTTAATTCAAGCCCTTCCTGAAAAAGGGTAAAAAAAAAAAAAACAGTAGCTAATATATCTACATGTTGCTTATATATGGTTTCAGTGTGGGCAGTGTGTTCACCAAGCCAGGCCCAGACACTTCTTCGTTTTGGCTCAGCTGTTTGGACTTTAAGCCGAATCTTAAGCCTCCAGATCTACTGTCCAGAACGAGATGGCCACTTTCCCTCCGTCCACTCTACTCCTCCACCTACAGGATGCCTCGTTGCTGTGGTGGACCACACATGTCAGCTACACCTTCACATCCAAGTGTGTATCATACTCATTCTGATATATCTTATATTATATAAACTTTATTAATCTAGCCCTTTACAATGGCCAAACAGTTTTTTACATGTTTGAGCTGGTATTTTGATTATTTATCTTGGATGCTGAACTCCAAGTCTTAAGAGTTTGGAAAACCTCCTTGCAATCACCTTAATCTTTATCTCTATCTATCCGATTCAAGCAAGGACATATTAACTCCAAGCAGAAGAAACATGTTGGTAAAATTCAAAGCTACTTCAATCCTAACTTTTGCATTAGTATGAACAATTTCAGGGCTATTTATATGCAGCTTTGGTAAAAAGACAAAATATCCAATTGGTAGAGAGGATTAATTACCTTAGCAACAGAACAGTGAGGAGGATAGAGCTGAAGGCCAGAGAGGTCGGACCAAGACAAGCTGTGTGATATTCTTGATAATTTTGTTCAGAATGTGAAACAAGCAACACACACTCGAGGTCACACACTGGACTTGAGTATCAGTAAGGGTGACAATATTTCCAATGTCTCTGGAACTGATGTCGCCCTGTCGGATCATTTTGATATTATCTTGGAAAGTACAATGTCCGTTGATTCACTTGGCAAAACAATGACTATAACAAAACGTTCTTTCACAGACAACACATCAGAAACAAATCTACTCTACCTCCCAGATAGAGGGAGAAGATGAGTTTGTAGATAACTTTAGATTCTAATTTCAGATATCATTGATTCCAAGTGCTCCCATTAAAGGGAAGGTTGTGTCTGGTAGGAAAAAGTCTGCGTGGAGAAATGCGCCAATAGATCTGCGAGACAACTTTGCCATAGGGTCGAACATAAATGGCGTAAAACTCAGCTTCACTATTATTATGAAATCTATGAAGAAAGACTGCATAGCTATCACTCAACACTAAAACATGCAAGGGAAACATTCTTTGCAGAAATCATAAATAAAAACATTAACGGTATTTGAGCTTCATTAATGTTTGCAACAGTTGAAAAGCTCACAAATTTTCCTGACTTAACTACCTGACCTGCAATGAAGCAAGGCCTGCAATAAATTTGCCAACTTCTTTAAAGAGAACATTTTAAAAATCAAGGGATTAATCTGCACATCAACACTAAATTCAGTACCAATGCTATGCCCAGCCATAACAAAGGTAGAAAAAATGGCTCGATTTTAACTACTTGACCATAGAAGCCTAAAAGAAATTATGAATCAGTTAAGCTCAAGTACCTTTTCTTATGAAAGTTCTCCCTGTCATTGCAAATGATTGGATCAAATTAATAAACTACTCCCTGTCACCAGGTGCTCTCCCACAGGCTATAGAAACAGCAGTTATCAAACCACTGATAAAAAAAAAGAACAATCTGGACAAATCACTACTTCAAAATTACAGGCCAATCTCCAACCTCCCATT
The DNA here is from genome assembly GCA_903067095.1 of Girardinus metallicus. Classification (NCBI taxonomy): domain Eukaryota; kingdom Metazoa; phylum Chordata; class Actinopteri; order Cyprinodontiformes; family Poeciliidae; genus Girardinus; species Girardinus metallicus. The sequence goes on along the minus strand of CAEGAE010062310.1, from coordinate 15,888 downwards.
CATCAGCAAAATTATTGAAAAAGTTGTGTTTAAAGTTAATTACCTCCCTAACAGTAACCAACCACTTTGATGTCTTTCAGTCTGATTTTCATACTCACCTCAGTACAGACACTGCCCTTGTCAAAGTGTTCAATGATATCCATATAACACAGACTGTTGTAGAACCACAGTGCTGGTTCTGTTGGACCTCAGTGCAGCTTTTGACACTGTTGACATGACATATTAGAGTTTGAATCTTACATAAAGAACAGAGATTTCTTTGTTTCAACCGGAAACTTCTCATCAAAGCAGACAGAAGTCAAATGCAGACTACCCAAAGGTTCTACATTAGGATCCCTCTTATTTAATATCTATATGTTCCCACTAGCTAAGGTTAAACAGGAGATAGGATTAGCCACCATAACTATTCAAATGATGCATACATTACATTAGATCTACATTACGATGTCAGCAGGTGACTCCGAACCCAATCAATCACTGAATAAATGCTTAAAACAGATACATATGTGGATGTGCCATAACTTTCTCCAGCTGAACAAAAACAAAACTGAAGTTATTATCCTTGGATCTAAAGAGGAACGATCTAGAATCAATGCACAACTGCAGTTATTACAACTAAAAGCCAGTAATCAAGCCTGAAATCTCAGTGTAGTTATAAACTCTGACCTGAACATTCAGAGCCACATAAAGACAGTTCCAAAGTCGGCCTTCTATCATCTGAAGAACATTTCCAGGATTAGAGGACTAATGTCTCAGCAAAGATCTAGAGAAACTCATCCATGTCTTTATCTTTCGTCGTACTGATTACTGCAGCAGTGTCTTTACAATGACTACATTTTGGTTAATCTTAGCATTGTTGGTAATTTTCAGCATCTGTACCCCTGATTCGTGTCAGATCAGAATGCTGGGTTCCAACAGCCCCTTTTGAATTTCTTAGGAAATGTTCTAGTTGGACTTTATCGTCCATTCATCCATCCATTATCTTACACCCTTATCGCTAGTGGGGTTGCGAAGGATAGTGCCTATCTCTAGCGGTCAACAGGCGAGAGGTGGGTTGGACAGGTCACCAGTCCATTTCAGGACAACCAATCATGCATTTACATATCCACACATAACGAGAATTTAAAGAGATCAATCAACCTGACAATCATGTTTTTGGACTGTGGGAGGAAGCTGGAGTACCCGGAAAGAACCCACGCCTGCACAGGGAGAAGGCAGAACCTTCTTGCTGCAAGGCAACAGGGCTAACATCTGCGCCACTGTGTAGCCTAGAATTTATTGTGACAATAATAAATCAAAAGTTGTATCATGATAAAAAATTTATCACAATAAATGACAATATAATGTATGTCCACCCCTCTGTATTGCCATATGTCTAACAGAGATTGTCTGATTGATTGTTTTTCTTTCTTTCTTTTCTTTTTTTTTTTTTTTTTTAGAGTGGAGTTGACATTGAGCAACAGATCCGGCATCTCTCTCAGCGGAAAGATAAGCTTCTACCAAAGCTGGAAGAAAGTCTTTGCAAACTTCAGTCTTCTAACAATCAAACCAAGACTCCAGCACATATCAGACAACGGATGGAAAGCAAGGTGAGCACTGGACAAAAAAAATCCACTTCATCTAAATTGGGTTATTTTCCTTACTTCCTGTCTTAATAAGATTTGCCTAATTTTACAGAACAGGAAAAATTTACAAATAAAATGTAAGATGTTAGAATTAAACTGTCATGTATTTATTGGTCAAGATGTTAACCAATAAATATCTTAACCAATAAGATATTTATGGAATGTGATCTGTGGAAGAACCACAGTGCTGGTTCCGTTGGACGGTTGGATGTCCAACGGAACCAGTGTTGACCACTGTGGAGAGTAGGGTAGGGTAGGACTCTCCCGTCCAGTACTCAGTTGGTTTGAGTCTTACGTAAAGAAGAGGGATTCCTTTGTTTCAATAGGAAACTTCTCATCAAAGCGGACAGAAGTCACGTGAGGTCTCCCAAGGTTAAATTTTAGGACCTCGCTTATTCAAAATCTATATGTTCCCATTAGCTTAGGTTAAACAGAGATAGGATTAGCTACCATAACTAGGCAGATGATACACAACTCTTTATTACAACGTCACCAGGTGACTGAACACATCCATGCCCCGAAGAGATCCTAAGAACAGATAAATGTGTAAATGTGCCATAACTTTCTCCAGCTGAACAAACACAAAACTGAATTTATTATATGTAAATATGTATATGTTTGTATATATATACATGTATCCGTCTGTCTGTCTTCTTCATATTTACTTCAAAATACGAAGTAAATGGCCAAATCCTTCACCTACATGAAGGTGAAGGATTTCCAGAGAGAAAAATTAGAGTAAAATTCCAAATGCCCAGTTACATGTGACAAAAAAAATAACCATTTACATTTGAGTGAGATTTTCCAAACATTGTTTTATTTATTTATATATTTGTGTGTGTTACCTGTATTAGGATAAGTATGGCTGTTTAATCAAGTTTGAATAGTGAAAGATTAAAATTATTTAAAAAAAACATTGGTTTTGATGACACTGATGTTAAGTAACAGTGAATGGAGTTAGCGTTCAGTGTACTCAGGTGAGTTCTGCTGCTTCGTAGTTTATTGTCCCACAGAAAAGTTTTGCATGGCCGCCACACATTTTCAAGAAGAAGGTAATTAGTTTCTGAACATTTACTTTGACGTCATGTTCATTTTTATACATCCTGAGTTGTGGGTAAAACTTTGTGCCACACATTTTTTGTGTGAACGCAACGTTTGGAATCCTAGGTGTTTTGGCAATTTCTTGACATCTAAAACCCGACATTAAAATTATTTGTTTTCTATCATGTGAACACGTTTGTACTTGAGTTGTGATTGTGATAATAGTTAATTTTATGTATATTCTATCACCTTGTCTGTTCAGGTTTCAGTTTTGAAGCAGGAATTAAAGACCATTGAAGATCAGATAAAAGTTCTACAGGAGAAACAGTGAATGGGATAACTACAGCTGAAGGCCTTACTGGAACCTTGGAGACATCAGAGCTTGTCTATTTATTGATACTGCTGCTTGAGTCAAAGATGTCTAAAGCATCTTGTGTTTCAGCACTGCAAAACACAGCAAGAAAATTATGGGTTTGTACAATTATAATGTGATACTGTGTAAAAAAACCAGCTCTCATGCTAAGGAACTTACTATAAGTTGTAAATAAATATAAATATCCAATATAGATGGTATAGTAAAAGTTTGTCATTCTTCACTGCAATGACATTCTTTACTATCGCAGCTACTGGATGAGCCTGAACATGGCCTTCATGCAGAGATGGAAAGTAACTAATTACTGTTTCTCACATCACTGTAGAGAAGTCAAATTTGTCTGTGCTTCAAAACCTTAACTTTTACTAGAGCTTTTGTGTAAAATATTTTAGTCAGTTACATTGAAATCATTAGTTAATGTGTATAAATAAAATAAAATAAAACTCCAGAAAAAACAGCACTGATCCTTCTGTTAGGTTAGTTAGATTTTATGGTGATGCAACAATTTACTAAGTGCTTAAGTCAAAGAAGTTAAAGCATGCTGAGATGATCATCTGTAGAGAATCGTAAGGACAGTTGGATTTTGATTTAAAAACAAACAATTTTATGAGGGAACACCTAAACAAAACAATGCAACTCCAAATCAGTCACACCTTTGTGGAATTAATGTCACCAGATAGGTAGTAACACTTATTTTGAATCAATTTAAGTTACTGCTGTGCAAATGGAACACACAGGTGAAAATGAGAGGCAGTTAGCAAGACAACCTTTATAAAAGAATGATTCTGCAAGTGGTGACCAAAGATCTTTTCTCTGTTCTCATCCTTTCTGGTTGAACTTTTAGTCGCATTTTCATTTTGTCAATGCTCTCACACATCAAGGCATCATGAGGCGTTTTTTACCGCCCACTGAAGTTGCTCAAGTAGTACAATTAATCCAAGACGAACCTCTATGCGAGCGGTAGAGAGAAGATTTGCTGCATCTCTCAACACAGTGTCCAGAGCAGGGATTAGGTGCCAGGAGACAGGCCAATACACCAAGAGATGTGGAGAGATTCTGTAGGAGGGCTACAACTCAGCAGCAGGACTGCTACTTTGTCCTTTGTGCAACGAGGAACAGGAAGTCCACTGCCAGGGCCCTACAAAATGATGTGCATGTTTGTACTCAAACTGTCAGAAACAGATTCCATGAGGGTGGTATGGGGGCCTGACGTCCACATATAGGGCCTGTGTTTACAGCCCAACACCGTGCAAGACGAATGGCGTTTGCTAGGGAGCAACAAAATTGGCAGATTCACCATTGGCACCCTGCTTTTCACAGATAAAAGCAGGTTCACACTAAGCACATGTGACAGTCTGCAGACACCATGGAGAACATTACGCTGCCTGCAACATCCTCCAGCATGACCAGTTTGGTAGTGAGTCCATCATGGTGTGGGGAGACATTTCTTTGAATGGCTGCACAGCTCTCTGTGTGCTAGCCAGAGGTACTCTGACTGCCATAAGGTACCAGGTGACATCGTCAGACCCATTGTGAGACCATATGCTGATGCCATGGGCCCTGGGTTCTTTCTTATACATGACAGTGCTAAGTCTCATGTAGCTGAAGTGTGTCAGCAGTACCTGTACCTGTATCCCATGGAGATGGAACTGGGCTTCCACATGCTGGAGCCATGGTTCGGAATCTTGCTGCCAGAACTCTGGAAGCTTGATAACGGCAGCAAAAACAAAGCTGCGGTTGGAGCAACGGCCGCCTGGCAAGAAACTGGGTCTGAAACCACAGCTGGCAGAGAAGCGGCGGCAGCATCTGGAGAGTTCACGTTAAAAAACACGTTCAGATGTTCGGGGTCACCAATGTGGAAGTCAGCAGAAAAAGACGAAAGATTAATTTGAGCCTTGTTTTATTCTCAATGTCTTCCAACCAAAACCAAAAATAGAATGAAGGACAACCATTGGTGTCGTCTCACCTCACCTTCTCCCCTTCACAATAAGAGCATACATTCGGGTGTGAAATATATACATTGTATCTGCCACAAGGGCATTGATGTTATGGACTGGCCTTCCCGTTCCCCAGACCTGAATCCAATTGAGCACATCTGGGACATCATGTTTGGTCCATCCACCAACGCCACGTTACACCACAGACTGTCCAGGACCTAACTGATGCTCTAATCCAGGTCTGGGAAGAGATCCGTCAGAACATCTGCCGTCTCATCAGGAGCATGCCCAGGCATTGTCAGGTTATATAGACACATGGAGACCACACACTACTGAGCCTCATATCAGTAACCTTGAATCATGTTATTTTCCACTTTCATATTGAGTATGAATCCAGATCTCCATGGTGTAATCATTTATGATTTACACTGATAATTTTTGTTCATGATCAATTCCACTGTTGATAAAAGTTTTTCAACGAGAATGTTCGAGTTCTAGGATGTGTTATGTTAGTGTTTAATTTTGTGAGTTTTTTTTTTTTTTTTTAAGGATTCATCCATTCGGAACTACTCGGGTGAATTCGGTACTAACCAGTCATCAATCCGGAAGTGTAGTTTCGGCTAGTAAGAACTGAAAGATGCTGTCACCATACATCAGCGATAGGCGCCTGTGAAAGAGCATTAGGATAGAAAAGAAAAGAGACCGGTGCAAGAGACAACGGGAAACATTTTTTATGTATCTAAATTGTTACATTGCGTCCTTTTTGGATTTAAAACACAGTAGCAGTGGAGCGTCAGTCCCTGAGCAGACACTTTAGTAGCAACAGTTCTGGAAAGAGGAACCAGGAACCCAGGACAATAATGATGTTGGGCTGCGATGGTGCGAATGACCTGAGAGCTTCCGTGACAACGTGCAGATATGTGGTGTGATTGGAAGGCAGACGTTGGGAAGGGGCGGCTCGACTCATTGATAGCTAGCTAAACAGCTAGCTTCTTGGTGCTTCAGCTGGATGAGCCTTAGGTCGAGCTCCAGCATCCCCTCTAACAACAAGCCAGATGTAAGTGGGATGAGTTTGCTGCATTCATGTCTTCAGCTTGAACAGGTTTGGAATGGAAGAAATTCCGCCTCTCTGTTCAGTGCTACTTATCAAGCTAACAGCAGGTGAGGTTTGACGATCCTGACATACCTGCTGAACAGAGCGCTGCAGTCAATGTGTGTTTGACTGAACCATGTGATGGTCCCAGTTCTCTTTCAGATTAGTGGGAGCTATATTTGAGACTAACATAGCAAGCGGATGTGGTGCGCAGAGTAAAGGTACATAAATGGAGCAGGCAAAATGAGCAACGTCGGCCGTCAGAACTAATCACCCAGGACTGTTAGTGAGCGACTAGCGGAACTCAGCTGTGGGATCCAACCGGTCAGGTCCACGTTGTTGTCTGAAGGAGGGAGGAGCGGACTGGAGAACAACAGTGTCAGCTGGTACAGTCTGAGTGAGGAGTGATGATCCTACCCCGTTCACGGTTGTCTTCTGTTTTGTGCGAAGCTTTATTAGCATCAGGAGAGAGAGCTGTCCTACACACTTCAGGTATGCTAGCTATTATTTCCTAGCCGTAAACTTGACGTCTTCGTTCGCTTAGCGCTTTTATTAGACGCATTAGTTCCTGCTCACCTTAAGAGGTTTTGACGCCTTCAAATTGCTCAGGTGCTTCCTTACTAAACAAAGTTTTTCTTTGCTACATGTGGTTTTAGACTGATTTTCACCCAACGATTAAATTTGTCAATTTGTGTTAATAAATTAGATGCAGTCAACTGCAATGTATGGAAAGATGTAAGAGAAAACTACTCTCTGGTCCGTCAGTCTTTAGAGACACTTTTTGTTACACTAGATAGAAATTATTTACTCGATTGTTTCTCCGTGAAAAAGTAGAGAAGGGCAACTTCCACCAGAGTGTTTAACATCCGTTTGCATGTCCGGATACGTATATTTTTGTTACGACGAAAATTAAAAAAAAGACAGTTTAATCATGTAATTGATGTGAATTTGGGGGAAAATCATCATGTTTAACAGATCAAACTATGAATCGTTAAATTGATCTACAGAGAATAAGTTGTGGTTGTGAAGAAGTGTGGATGATGGTTTATTAGAGCACAGATAATTTAATTGGTCCTATCACAGAAACAAGACACACAGATGTCATATTCTGATTGCAGTGATTATTCTTGTCCAACGTCCCTCTGTACAAGATTATTGCTGTCCTATATTTGTCAACAGTAATAGGTTTAGGTGTTTCTAATGCTGAGAGGCTTTCTGTGGTAGTCAGTCTAATTTGTTCCTCCACTCACTTAAATCTATCATACATCATTTTAGGTAAAAACAGATTTGAGTCAGGATTGTTCTACATGCTTTGTTCTGAGTCTTCCTGCTGGAGTTGTGCTACAAAAGGAAAAATCAGTTTTAAAAAAAAATTGTGCCATTGCTCGTCAGCATTATCACATAAAAAACCCCCTTTGGTTTGTATGTCTTGGATGTTATGTAAAGTTAGAAAGCCTAATGTGCCATGTCCTAAAGTTGTTATTTTAGCCAAATATTTTCAGTGATAATTTAGGGGTGGGGCTTGATTTAATGATCTTCTGGTCAGTGTTCAATGTTGCATAGAATCTGTTCTTATAAACTGTTATTTAACAGCTCAACTTTCTAGTTTTGGGAGAAAAAAAACCTTCAAATTTCACAGCTGTTGTTAGCACATAGTAGAGAGCTCTTTGTTGAAAAAATAGAGTTGTAAAACTATTTTCAAAAATGAAAATTCTTTGTGGTATTAATTAGTATTTTACCCCATCAGCTGCTTGTAAAACTTGGAGAAGTACAAACAAAATGGGAAGAATGCTAAAGGTGACTTCCAAACCAAGTGTGCTATCATGTCATGTCCGAAAATGTGCAACAGGAAACGAAAGCCAAAAGAGTGGAAACGGGAGCAACAATGTTTGTGACTGATCAGCTAAAAAAGGAAAACCACCTTGAAAAAAGAAGTTTGGCTCCAGTGGGCTAATGAGAAAGCAGACTTTAGCTGTTGCTGATTAAATGAAATAGAGATTCTTTGATGAGTCTGTAGGTGGAACTGACTTATCTGCATTGGTCAAGGCAGACTATTAATTATAAATTCGGACAATAAAATCCTGAAGAGGTACAACAGATTATCAGCTCTGGTATTTTTTATTGTAGTGTCTCTGATGGGGAATAAAAGCAATCTATCGTATTTTCTTTCTTCACATGTACGTATGTTTGAATAAATTGGTGCCTACAGGGCAGTTAAAAAAGAATGAAATAATATTTCATCATTTAATATATGAGCCAAAGAGCTCATATATTAAGCTCTAACACTTCTGTTAGCCTGTGTCCAGAACCACCTGGGCTGCAGGTCTGGGGCATTTTGTTACCATGTTTTCTATCATTCTTATAGCTTGATAGGAAACCTGATCCAAACTGGCAACCCACATTAATAAAATGGTGAAATATTATTGACCACAAAACACTGTATGTATAAAAGATACCAACGTTTTTCCTACACAATCCTAACAAACGTTTTGAATGTTCTCTTCACAATATTTATTTATTCACTATTAATCTATTAGTATGATTTGTTCTTTAAATTGCCATTTATATTATTTTTCGGTCTCAGGAAATGAGGGCTGAAGAGACTGATCGGTTCTGACGGGTCTGCGGTGTTCCTCTCCTGACCCATCCTGTCTGATGTCAAACTCTTTGCGCCACTGAATTTTCTTTTGCCCCTATTAAAAGTCACTGATTGTTTAGCCTGGAATGTGCGTCTTCCCACTATTGTCTGTATTTTTGCCAGAGGTTTTGCCCCTAAGGACGGTGTAGTATCGGGTGGACATTTTAAAAAGACGCGGGTTGATAGCAGCTCACCGCGGCTGCGCAGTGTCCGTCTCTAAGCTGCCGTGACAACAGCGTCAGTTCGTGGGTATTGGGGGGGGCGGGGGAGGGGCAACGACAATTTAGCTGACCTTAATATTTCCCGTGTTTTGTTTTGGTCATTATTATTGACCAAAACACGGAGATGAGATGTGTGTGATAGGTCTGTCTATCGGACATTTATACGGAATAAATCGCGTCCCGCATTGTTTCAATACGGGGCGGAGACAACAACAGCCACCTGTCATTGTAGGCTAGCTTAAGCTAACCTGAATATTTACAACTCTCTTGTTGATATACTGACATTACTTACCTACTGTTTATCAACCACATTGAAAAGCTTTTCTTCGTCTCTCCAACATGTTTATCCCTCCCCCTCTTCCGTTTTCTGTTTTGTGCCCCGCAGTTTTTTTTCTGCCGCCCATCTTTAGCTCCCTGTTGTCGAGTGCACTACTACGATTCAAATTGAAAAGAAAGGGGAAAAAACGCGCCTCAGCGCTTCTCAAAGGAACGCCCAATTACCTGTATGGGAGGGGAGGGGCGCCTAATCAGTGCTGTTCCTCTGTTATTTATCATTTCATACACAAACAGCTGTTAAGTAGCTGACAAACAGCTGACTAGAAAAAAAATCCCCACATCGTTTTTGCACCCCCTCTAGTGCAGTGCCAAAAAGTGCATACCCACTTTTTGCGCCACTGTGCATGAGGAAAGAATATTCGATTCTCAACCACAGGCAAATTGCTTCATTTACTCTATCCTTGTTCTTTTTCTTCTGAAATTACTGATGGATGAAGGCCGCTAATGCCTAATCGTTAAAGGAAAAAGATGTCCATATTAAGTATTCAGATTTGTACAGTTTAATGACTAGCTGATATTATTTGCAAGACATGAGTTTGGCTCCCACTGTGTGGGAATCTGGTGAACCAATCATTAGATGTTCAATCTCTAGATTGAACATTTAGTCCAGCGTTTCAACCGGCCAGGACTCTTTGTGCTTGGAGTTTGCATGTTCTTCCTATGCATGTGTGGATTCTCTGAGAACTCCCACTTCCTCCAGGGTGTAACCTTCCCCTGAGGCATGCATTTATTGATGACAAAGTGTTAAGTTTTTACAATCAAAAACATCATAGTTAATGTTCGGATCATAAAAACAAAAGGATACAATTTAGATCCGGTTACTGTTTTTTGTGATCTGTTATTGTCAAGTATTAAAACGTGATATGAACTGCCCTCTTCCTGTTCTGTTTTTCAGGATGATGGGGAGCAGATAACCTCTACTTTTTGACATTTCTTCAACCTAAGTGAGCCCAGCTTCCATTTTTCTGAAAGCCGAGTCATTTTACCTCATTCAATGAGCTCTTCAGGATTTCATGGATTGCAGAAACTCCAGAGGAACATCATGCAAGTTTTTTTTAACTTGGCCTTCTGTCCTTCTGATACACTCCTGACAAATAATAAAAAAGAATGAAATGAAAACCATGTGAGCAGAAATATTATCCCTGTCTGTGTAGTATTGTAACCGTGGGTTGTTGAACTTCTATTCTGTTATCAGAGATTCCCTACCAACATCATCCATTTTGTCTGGTTTGTAGGCCATGGTTCGCAAGAAAAGTTCTTTCATATTATGTGGTGCTTTCCTGTTTGTTGCCTGGAATGCGTTGCTTCTGCTTTATCTTTGGGGTCGACCTCCAATCGGCCGTCTTGGAGATGGTGGAGGAGTCGAACCAAGGGGAAAAGAGGAGTGGGGTGCTGGAAGGGGTAAAATGGGCCAAGTCAACCTTGCAGAAGAGATGATTCGGCTGGCAGAAGAAGTTGAAGTTCATCTTGATACCCAGAAAAAGCTACTGAAGCAGATTGAAATTCACAGAGAAGTGTGGGCTCGGCAGAAGGATCTTGGGAAAAGGGAAACTGGTTCTAATATCAAAGAAGCAGGAGACCAACAGCAGCCTCAGAAAACTCTAAGACCTCTCAGAAACAGTGTGGATACTGGGGACCAAACTAATACACAGAGGCCTGTTCATAAGGAAGCACCAAGTTTACCTTTAGAACAGCCTAGTGAGAAAATCAGAAACATTAAAGTGACAACTCCCATTCCCAGCCCAGAATTCACTATTCCCATCCTGGTTATTGCTTGTGACAGAGTCACAGTGAAGCGGAGCCTTGACCGACTCATATCGTATCGTCCTTCCGCAGAACTATATCCAATCATTGTTAGTCAAGACTGTGGCCATGCCGACACAGCTCATGTGATTGGTTCATATGGAGATCAAGTGACGCATATAAAACAGCCAGACCTTGCTGACATCAAGGTCAGGCCAGAGCACAGGAAGTTCCAGGGCTACTACAAAATCGCCAGACATTATCGATGGGCACTTAACCAAGTGTTCAACACCTTTTCCCAGTCTACAGTGGTCATAGTGGAGGATGACTTAGAGGTGAGCATTTTGACATATTTTATCATAACTTACAGTTATGAGAAAATATGACAGTAGACGTCATGTTTGAATGATTCAATTCTGCAACTTGCACATTCTGCACAGGCATTGTTGGAAAAAAATACTCCAAGCTACTTCTGTACAACTTTAATGTTACTGACCGAATTGAAACCCAAGCAATGCCTTTATTGATTATTTGGGAGTTACTGACAATGGCCCACATTGTTGAAGTGTACCTAACTAATACAAATATAAAGTTAATGCCATAGTATTTATGATCATTGAAAAAAGTCTCAGAATTTAACTGATTGTAAAAGAAGAACTAGTGTTGCTTTAGAATTATTGAAGTTAAACTGATGTCTTTGCTGGTTATATTTATCTGTTTGTACAACATTCCTAAACTGAGAAAGCTAATGTGTATCTCTTCTCCTATTCAGGTGGCACCAGACTTTTTTGAATATTTCCGGGCCCTGTATCCCATTTTACGCTCTGACCCCACCCTATGGTGTGTTTCTGCTTGGAATGATAATGGCAGAGACGCTTTGGTTGATCCTTCCAAAGCTGAGGTCCTTTACAGAACAGACTTCTTTCCTGGTCTGGGCTGGATGCTGCTGAAGGACTTGTGGGAAGAACTAGAACCAAAATGGCCTTCAGCCTTCTGGGATGACTGGATGCGTCAACCTGAACAGCGCAAAAACCGCTCCTGTATAAGACCAGAAATTTCCCGGACTATTACCTTTGGCAGGAAAGGGGTCAGTTTAGGTCAATTTTTTGACCAATACCTGCGCTATATTAGGCTAAACACTGAGTTTGTGCCTTTCACCAAACAGGATTTGTCTTTTTTGCTAAAGGAGAAGTATGATGAAATCTTTGTTCAAGAGGTTTATAGCGCCACATTGGTGAAGATTGAAGATCTTCAGCACGGGGGTAATTTAAAAGGACCTGGACCGTACAGGGTGCAGTACTCAAGCAGAGATAGTTTTAAAGTCTTTGCTCGAAATTTGGGGGTGATGGATGACTTAAAATCTGGAGTTCCTCGCACAGGTTACAGAGGCGTAGTCAGCTTCTTACACCGTGGCCGAAGGGTCTTCTTAGCCCCACCAGAGGGCTGGACGCAGTATGACGTCAGCTGGAGCTGAGAGTCGCCCAAAGTGTACAGTAAATTTTGTTAAAGACTAATGCTCTCTGAGACCAAAGAATATTTGACACATTGAGGGCAACACAACACAAATGGGACTGCTCATCAATGAAGTAAGGTAGTGGTGATCCTTTCAATAAGGGAAAACCTTTAGTGGAAAAAACTAAAACGGTTTAAAAACACTTACTGGCAATGTGCCTTGCTTTTTGGGCCCTGTTTGTTCTTGTGTTCAGTTCTAAATGAGAACTTCAGCAGGACTTACCAATATTATTTGCAGTAGTTGCAGGTAGAAGGTAGAAGGAAGAAGTCAGCGCAAATAATTCATGATGTGGGAAGAGACATGAGAGGTAAACTCAAAGGTCAGCATTTGGAAAAGGAAAATATCTGAAATTCTATTTTCTTCATTTTTTCTCTTGAAAGAATGATCCAATTCAGACTCTGTTACTTTGGGAGTCCTTGACACTAACTATAATTGTAAAAAATTTTATCTAAAATCAAATGGAATAACTAAGCAGGGTTTTAGGTTATAAAACAAAAATTCAGTGTTGAGCAAAGCTATTTTTTCTTTTGAAGTCCATTAGTTTACACTACTTATATCCAGACATAAAGGAATGTGCTAAAGAAGCAGTAACACTAATAACATCTAGCAGCAGTAAATTGGGACTAAAACTACTCAACAGGCCTACATTGCACTCTTCTGGAATTCTACACATGAGGCAAGCAGTACTTTAAAATGTGACTATTGAAAACAAAAGGCACAGCCTTTGATGAATATGCCTGACCAAAATTGTGTTAATTTGCTCAGATTCCAGTATGAAAACAACACTGTAATATAAAGTATCTGATCTATTTCAGGCCTACACATTCATATGTTGAGCTAGTGAGTAGTTCCAAATCTGAAGAAACTATTTTTCAAATGGACATTGTCTCAGCCTGTTACCAATTTCTATAGGAGACTACTAACAACCCCTTCATTCAAGTCAGGTATGTTGAAGCAGGAAAAGATCTGAGAGTTCCAGGACCAGGGGTCTTGCCAGCCCCTGAGAATCAGTCCTGATTCTTAGCACAAACTCCCAAACATTTATCAAATGTTTTCCTGCTTCAACAAGCATGATTTTAGTTGATGAGGGATTAGGAGACTTCTTTAAGATCTGATGACAAGCTTCTTTTGATACATTTATGTTGGAGCTGGGAAACTTAAAAAAAACACGAAGGACACTAAGCAGTAGTGTTGAGAACTACTGGAATGTTATGCCATAAAAATTACAAGGATTTTTTTTTTTTTTTTCAAATGTATTTTACTCGACCAGCAGCAAATCAAAGGATGTTCTTGGTGCAGTGGTAATTTATTTCAAGCCATTGTGATGGATAATTAGGAATTATTTGTTGAAATGAAATACCATATTAGATCAGGATTGTGTCATTGGATGAATAAATGAAATTAAGTCCTGGATATAAGTTCTTTTTAGTGGATGTCATGAATTAATTTTTTAAAACTGCACATAAGACTGAACCGAGCTGGATCAGATCATCCTGATGATGTACATTCTGAGGCCCTGGAATGGGATGAATTTTAACAATGACATCTAAAATCTGGTTTTTGCTGTTTTAGGTCCCATGTAAATCCAACAAATGTTATGTTTGTCCTGCAGCAAACTGGAGATTATTATCACAGTACTGTAATTAACTTTGGGTTATTAGAATACCATTTCTGTACGGTGATGTGAAAAACCACTGCCGGAACTGTTTATAACTTTATTACAGAATAAATTAAATCAAATATTTTGATATTTGTGTACTTACTGAATAAGTTTCATATAATTAATATTACTGAACTTAATGTTCTGTTCTTGTCATATTCATATGTTGTCACAGTGAAAAAAACAAAAGATCAGACTGATTTATTCCCTATAAACGCAGATGAGCAGAAGCTCACTTTCATGTTGTCAGAGCAAAACTAGCAGGATGGAATTCATTTGATACAAAAAGCATTTGATCTTTAAATAGACAGATAGACAGAAAGATAATGTGCTCTTAAGTTTACATACCCTGCCAAAATGTATAATAACTTGAGTTTCGTTCCTGTTCAGCTGGAGAAAGTTATGGCACATCCACACATTTATTTGTTCAGTGCTTGATTATTTTCAGTCATCTGGTGACATCATAATGTAGAGCTGTGTATCATCTGCATAGTTATGGTAGCTAATCTTATTTCCTGTTGTAACTTGAGCAAGTGGGAGCATATAGATATTAAATAATAGGGGGCCTAGAATTGAGCTTTGAGGTACCCCAAACAAAAGTCACCACAAGATGACTTTTGTCAGGTGACTGTATGGATGTCATGACTGACAAGGGCAGTATCTGTACTGTGGTGAGTGTTAAAGCCAGACTGAAAGACATCAAAGTGGTTGGTTACTGTTACGGAGTTACTTAACTTTTAAAACAGCTTTTCCAATAATTTTGTTGATGAATGGGAGGTTGGAGATTGACCTGTAATTTTAAAGTAGTAAGTTGTCCAGATGCTTTTTTTTTATCAGTGGTTTGGTAACTCATAATTAGTGGTTGGATGGAGCCATTTATTATCAAACTCTTTTTAAATCATAATAACAAACTACCCAAGTGACCCTGGTCAAAAGTTTACAGACCCCAGTTCTTCATATTGTATATTGCTTCCTTTAACATCAATGTCAGTTTGGAGTCTCTTGTGGTTGTTGTGGGTGAGGTTATTTACTCTTGATGGTAAAACTGCCCCTTCTTCTTGGCAAATAGCTTCCAGTGTTGCATGAACTGCAGTTCAGTTCAATTTTATGCATACAGCACCAATTCACAACAAATGTCATCTCAAGGCACTTTAAAAAAAAACATTTTAATTCAATCACGCATACTTTGATTTGATCCTAGTTGTCAAACAGTACGCTTAATTAATTCTTCAAAGTGGATAAAAAGTTATTAAGGAAACCCAGCAGATCGAGTCATTGACTTGATGCATTCACTCCTCCTGGACAAGCATGTAGACGATCACCTGCAATGTATGGCTGATTTACAACAATCCCTCATACCGAGCATGCATGGTGTGACAGTGGGGAGGAAACTTCCATCTTTAACAGAAAGAACCCCAAGAGTGTAATGTTTCATCCTATTTGATGATTGCTTTGAATATGACCTCATATATGAATAAATTATACAATTTGACCAGGGAAAAAACCTGTAGATAAACAGATGGAAAACAACTTAAAACCAGTTGTTTTCTTTTTCTCTCTTAGTGCATGTCAGCTTAACGTCACACTCAGACCCGTTGCCATGGTAACCGGCAAACAACAGATCTAGGGGCCCACAGAGCAGAGGTTACGTTCAAGTGTATCAGAAATTAACATTAAAAAACACAAAAACATTTCCAACACCAAAAGT
>CAEGAE010062307.1:0-23559 GCA_903067095.1 Girardinus metallicus | reverse complement strand
AATACATAAACCTTTAAAGTTTTAAAGCTGCATGTTTTTAACATGATTTTCTTGGAAAAATCTGCATATTTTTTGTACAGTTTTGGCTTAATTATTGCTCTGATTGTGTTGTTCTTTTAGCAATTGGCTTCTGTTGACTACAAGTAGCGATTAATTGATTACGAAATTACTTATTTCAATTAATCACGATTAATCGTTTCAGCCTTAGTAGTTGTAAGATTTGCTCATCGGTTGAGTTATACAGTATGTGTGCTGCAAGTGGAAAAGAATCCTTACAACTAAGGATTTAGCACACACACACAAAAAAAAAAAACCTTAGATTGTGACTGGGTTTTATAAACTATTGAGAACCATTTCACATTAGCGGCAAAAAGAAAACCTGCCGTGACTTCATACTTACCCGTACTCTGCCTGAGAGTTCCTATGAAAAACAAAAACTCGTCCAGCTCCTGACCCCCCACATTCACTTCCTGCTCCCACCCAGGATGAGGCCTCCACCCACGGTTCAGTTTACCTTTCTTGGAGAAAAACTCTCGGCTGAACTTCCCAGCAGCTACCACTTTGCGCGGGACCTTCCCGAGGAGCTCCGTGATCAGAGCGATGTGGTCTGCCCCCACCATCACATACGTCACAAAAGGGAACAGGCACGGTTCAGCGTGACAGCATGCACACACACGTCAACACACACATGCCGTCGGCTGCACGGCCGCCGACACACACTGCCGCCCCGAGGGACACGTTTGGAGGCCGAATACTGATCGCTCCCGCTTTTAATCGATACGCCCAATTGGCGGCAAATTGAAACAGTCTACTTGTGTCCGTTTTCTGTCCCTCTTTGACATCCGTGTGTCTCAGCGCCATCCAACTCTCAGGCCATCGCTACCTCTTCTGTTGAAGAACTCCCGGGAATACTTTCCAGAGAGCGCAAAGTGCCTCGGAATGCAGCCCAGCAGCTCTATGATGTGGGCTATGTGGTCTTTTGGGGAGGGAAGAGGAGGAGAAGAAGAAAGGGGAAAAGCAAATAGAAAAAGTTGAGTGAAAGACCAAAAGTAAAGGGAGAAACGGAATCAATAAAACAAGAGAGTATGGGTGAGAAAGTTAAAAAAAAAAACAAACAAAAAAACGGGGAGGGACACAAAGAGAGGGAGGAAGAAGAAGGAAACAAAAAACGACAATCAGAGATTATGAAGAAGGACAAACACGTTAATAAGCTGCGACAACACGGGATGAAGTAGTGAGAAAATGAGACGAATAAAAAGCAACACGCCCCGAAGTAGCGATTATGAAATGACGCGGGCTCAGTGGTGGGGGGAACAAAAGTTGCTTCCGTGGAAATCGGAGTAAAACAAAACGCCGACTCGGATCCTGGTGTCAAAATAAAAAAAAACAAACAAAAAAAAAAACGAGTAGAAAGTAGCCGACCGAGCGAGGAGAAAAACAACAAGATGAACGAAATCAGAGACCTGGACGAGATGAAGAATGAGGAAAAATGTTTCAGCTCTACAGGAGAGAGCCTGCATGCAGATAGAAGCACAGGGACGTGACAAACTGATGTGGCTCTGAGGCGTACGTCACAATCTGCTACCTTTTCGCTACAGGGTCCGTATGTTTTACCCGCCGTAAAAGTCAACAACTTTTCAAGCATTGCACAGGTAAGTTTTTAAACTTTTCCAGCGCAACACTTTCGAGATAAAAACAACGCAAATTAACTAAAAAAAAAAGACAATTTCAATTCAATGTTTAATGATGTCATTTATTACTCTAATTGATATCTTGTGATAGCACCCTACATTATGCAGCAGAATAAGATGCTACATTTTATGTTTTTAAATGTCTCTTGCACACCTGACTGGTCCGAGAGCAAAACGCTAATTTAACAAAAAGTTCCCCGATTTCAATAACGTTGTTACCGTGCAAAAAAAAATACATAAGCCAACCATCTTTCTTTCAAGTACACAGATAAGTCATAGAGCCATTAGAAATAATAAATATTATTCCCTTTACTGAAAACAATTGAAGTTAATTAGAGAGTTTAAGTTTGGATTACTTAAATTGAAGTAATCCAAACAAATCGCATTAACTTAAATGACCAAATTAAATGCTTTAACACAAAATACAATGTAAAAAAACAAAAAGAAAAAGAAATTTCTAAAGAGTTTTCTGGCATTCAGTAAAATAGAAATAATTTTGGTAATTCTTAACTTTGGTAATGGTTAACTTCAGACAATGAGGAAAAAAAAGTTTTTATTAGCTGTAGCAAAATGTACAGCTAATAAATAAATAATCGAACCTTAGATTGCTCTTCATTACAAACCCGTGCAGCCTGAATTTTAAGGAGTTTGCACAGAGATGAAACACTTCCCAAACCTTGAAAACACCTAAGTGAAATTCAAACATTTTCAAGGATTTCAAGCACCTGTCCGAACCTTGTTGCTAGGTTTCACGTCGCAGGAACAAACGGACGCCAGTGACGTGAGCTTTCTTCATATGAGAGACGTGCGATGCGGTGAGCAGTGAGATGAAGACGGAGGCACAGCGGCAGAGTTCAAGGTGAGGATTTAAAGTCGACAGTGGACAGGAGGATTTGGGGAAAGGGATTCCTAAACTAAGCTTATTTCATCAGTTTGTCCATTTACAGCACATTGCTAAAACGATCTCCATTGCTCGGACTGATCATTTTTGCAAGAAAGACAAGACATCTTAATGTCCACGTAGTTCCTTTACTGAAAAACTGTTAAAGTTAATTAACTTGGAGAGTTTAAGCTCTCATTCGAGCAATGGAGAGACATCACGTATGTAAGACACCTTGCTGATGATGTGGACGTACAGTGCTGGTGAGAAGCTGACAGACTAATGTTCTTTTTTCAGGGTGTGCACAACAAACAACTTCAGTAAATTTATTTTTCAAAACTACACCTAGTTGCTAAAGGTGCTTGGCTAACATAGTCAAATGTTAGCCAAGCGAATGTATCTATTTGAGTGTGCAGGTATAATTTTAACCACAAAAAAAGGGGGGAAAAAAATTTAAAAAATCAAACTTTGAATCATCCTACTGCAGCTTTTGAAAATCTCTGATGTTGTTTGTTGTGATTTAATCCCAGCCTAAATAAAGAACGATCCAAACTCATCTTCAAATGCCCAGATTTAATAAAACATTCACTAAATATCCAGAACAGATTTCAATAGTCAGAAACGCATAAAGTAAAACTAACTCGTACAATATTTTACTGAAATACTCACCCTCGTCCCGGGAGTAGTCCTCTCCAGAGTGAGGCTCAAACAGATAATCTCCTGTGGCCAGCTCAAACGCCTGACAGGAAACAATATTATAATAATAACAATGGAAGGGATGGACGATATGTCGTCTGCGTTTTGGACTCGGTTCTGTTCACCATGCAGGCGGTGCTCCAGATGTCCGCCGGCGTACCGTATCCGGCTCCTATCAAGACCTCAATGGAGCGGTACTGTCTGGTCTGGATGTCTTCTGTGAAGTGCTTGTGCTGTTCGGGACAGGAAAAAAAAAAAAAAAACGGGAGAAGCATTATGTCGGTGTGAACGTTTCTGAATCGACAAGAAATCGGCAAAAATTCCCCCCCTACTAGAGTGTTGCTTTTTTTTTAAAATTATCATTATTATTCAAGCGTGAGACACCATTTCTGTTTTCTCATCAACCGCTTTCTTCGCTTCTGCTTTTATTCCTGCGTGTCGGCTTATGCAAGACCAAAGAGTTCTCAGCCCTGCTGTGTTTATAGCTGCTGGTTCGCACCTCCTGCCAGCGCATTCAGCTCAGTAGCCTGGATTTAATGATTTCTGCTGGCTGAAAAAATATAAAGAGGCCAGACTGACGGCAAACAGTACGACTGGAACGCTGTCTGATGGCCGTCCTGTTCCTGATCCTCTTCATCTCCAACACAGCCGAGTTCGTTCCTGGTTTATTTGCTAATATTTGGAAGCCATGTTTCCAAAGGGAGTAATTTGATCCAAATGTTAAATGCCTTGTAAAATTAATAACTCCCTTTAAATTTTTTTAGATTGTGTCAGATCATATTGAACAACAGCATGAATGTGATTGTGATTTTATGATAAACCAGCACAAAGTAGGGCATTATTACGCACTTCTTATTAATTATCAATATCGTTATTAATAAGTATAACAATATTAAGAGATATAGCATTTTAAATTCTTATTATCAATATTAATAATGACATTCATGTTATGTTTTGGGAAGGAAAAGTCTACGTGAATTTTCATTTCGTTTCGCAAATGCAAATCTGAAAAGTGTGGTGTGCATTTCTTTTCAGCCACCAAGGGTCTCTATCAGCTTTGCAGACTAGAGACGGAAATTTTAGGCAGTTTTTGTCCGACTGAATGGAGATAATCGATTTTCATCATCTTGCCACAAACTTTCAATTGAATTTAGGGGTTGTACTTTGGACTACTTTAATACTCAAGTGTGCTTTAATTACATGGTAGCGCTGGCAGTTACTGTTACCCCAGCAAAAGGGGGCAACTACAAAGGTGCCCCACACTTTTCAGATTTGCATTTCTAAAATCTTGTATCGCTTGCGAGTTGTGAAGCGCTTTGTGTTTAACTTCAACATAAAATCCTCATAAAATACAATCGAATTTGTGGTTCGAATGCAGCAAAACATTTGAAATTTAAGTGCAGTACTTCTGCACCTTGGGAATATCACAAATTTATCCTACAATAGAAAACAAAACCAAATTATCTCCCATCATAAGCAACGCTGCACTTGCTTATGATATATATTTTTTAAGGTATCTGATCTTGATATTCAGCGCCAAACGTTGGAATGTGTTTTCCATTTTCATTTACTGATATTAAAACGTCTACAGAAAAACAAACATGTCTATGCAAATGCTCCAGCTTTTTCAAGCATAACCCAAGAAAAGTCCAGTTTTCCTCTCACCACCCAGCAGGCGTTTCCAAGGTCAGCGATTTTGACTCTGATGGAGTCGGCGTTGCGGGGCTCTAGCGGGTTGATCAGGAGGTCTGCAGCTCTGGCCCTGACTGGGTGTGGACAGAGCGTCACAGTTAGCGCACAACGTTGACCACATTCACTGCTACATCTGGTGACGAAACACCAATCAATTCATCTCATCTTGCAGATGCAGGAGAAAATTTCAGAAAAAAAAAAAAAAAATCCATTCTTTAATTTTTGTACATTTATTCAGCGGGATTTAAAAACAATTGCTGTTTACACTCTTAGTAATTCATATAAAATTAATGTAAATTAACTGTCAAAAAAAAACATTTGTTAAGATTATCAAGGAAACAATAAGATGTTTGTTAATCTTTATAGCCACAAAATGGCCAAAAGAAAAAAAAAATAGAGTACCGTATTTTTCGGACTATAAGCCGCTACTTTTTTCCCCACACTTTGAACCATGCGGCTTATAGCCCGGCGCAGCTTTTCTGTTGATTTTTCTTTGACCACCAGGGGGCTCTTTAGCAGGAAGTGAATCATTAGAAGTCAAAATTGGAAATCAAAGAAGAAAGTGCTAATTTTCATTTAGAACAAGCACGTGCTAGCAGCAGGCACGAAGGACAAATGTTTTCAGACTCATACCCCCTCATCATGGAAACAACACGAAGAAAAAGATGCAGCTTTAAGTTGAAGTCTATCGTTTGGTAGTACAGGAAGGAAATAGAGCCGCTGTACGTAAACTCGGCGTGAACGAATCCATGGTTCGACGTAGGTGACGCAGGTCTGCGTCCTTAATAGCAGATTTATTAAAGACGCAGCCCTCTGCGGAAAACCGAGAGCAGCGGAGATACCAGCGGCTTATAACCCGGTGCGGCTTATAGTGAGGTGAGCTCTGTAGTCCGGAAAATACGGTACCTAAAGCAGCAATAATTAATTGCAACTGTGATTAATAAGGCAGGGGGGAAATCCCAGGTTTTCTCCAAAATGCAGGGTTTCCTCTACATGTAACCGCTCAAAATAAAAACTGCCACACCTTCAGAATGAATGTTTTTCTTTAATACATGTTAAAGCCTACATTTGAGCATTTATACTAACCATTGTCACTCTGAAATGAATTGAAACATCACGAAACATTAAAACTGACTTTATTTTAAAAAACAACACTTGGTCGTCTCACTGTGAAGATGGCTACTGTGCGCTGCACTACTCTCAGAAGTGAAGTAAAGCAGAGACAACAGTCCGAAGTAGAGGAAAAGGCGAAGGATAGGTACCTAAAGAAGGTTAAGTTGGATGTATTTTTAGTTGACGCTCTAGTGAAAACGACCCTAATCTTAACGTACGTTGCATTTGAACTACGTAGTCAATAGTTTGGCCTTCAGACCACTTCAGTAACTGAGAGACAACTGCTGCAGACAAAAAGAGCTGACACACCAACAGACATGTAATCTTACATCAAGCAGCTGCTTCAGCTTCTTCAACAACAGTTCAAGGTAATGATAGTAAAATGTCAAACGTAGGTGGATGAGTAACTGGTGCTGAGTCATTATAAACAAGCAGAGAGGGACAAGTTTTGGAGGAAAACTTTGAATCAGCCTCTAAAACAGAGTTAGTTTGTTCATGCAGTCATCTCGCATTAGTTTGCAGATTCGAATGTTCTGTCTCTGTAGACATTATTCAGGTATGTGTTGATGTGACCTGGGAAGAAGATTATTATTGCAGATGAGAAGAGCTGACGCGCAGTAACCTTACAACAAGGTGTTTGACAGTAAAAATAAAAACTGCTTCGATCCTTCAAAGCTTTGAGACTCATGACTATTAGATGTCTTTTGGAACTTTATTTAATAATTGATCTGTTATCTGTATATATCTTTGGTATGTTGTTATAATGTGGTCTCAGCACTATAATATGGTTCCCTGTAGGTAAAAATAACCATCAAGATATCTCACAAATTCTGCAGCTTTTAAACTGAATTCACAAACCCTGCATATGCTTGTCAAGTCACTATGACAAACGTTAAGATATGTTGCTGGTATTTCATGTGATAAAACAACATAAATTAGTGCAAGAGCGAAGCAGAAGGGAAATAAAACATGCTTTGTGTCAATGCCTTCTACCTTTCGGCGTGTCTCCTGTGCTTGACGATGAAACGGTGCGACTGCGGTCCGCAGTGGGGCTATTTGTTGCGGGTTCTGTCCCAATATCCACCGTCCCCACAGGAACCGGGTTTCCGGGCTCGGGGTCCAGAGGCAGGTCGGGGAAGAGGGGTGCGGCAGTGCGGTGCTGCTCGCTGGAGCCGTTGGTCAGCACCGGCTCAGCCACTTCGCCGTTGTACATCTCGTACCCAGAGCTGAGCGAGATGTCCCGGTCCGTGTAGCTGAGCTCGGACTCCACCAGGGGGCAGAGGACGGGCTCGGGCGTGGGCGAGGGGGTGGGCGGTGTGCCGGGGTTTTGTCTCAGCGACTCGGAGGCCAACAGGACGTGCCCGTTAGTTTTAGCTGAAATGGTTTTAGTGATCTGCGGTTTAACCGGAGAGGTGCTGTCCGTGAAGAGGTCCGCCGTCGTCGTCGTCGTCGTATCGTCGTCGTCGCCGTCGTATATCTCCTCGTACTCCTCCCCCTCCTCCTCCTTTGACTCCTCCTCTTCCACAGCCGCCTCCTCCTCGGCTTTGCTCTCAGTCTTTGGTGCCTCTGTTCCGATGTCTCCATCCTCCTCATGCTTCTCTACTTGTTCTTCCTCTACCTTTGCCTCCGTCTCCTCCTCCTCTTCCTTCACATTCTCATTTTCTGTCACTTTCAGTGACTGCTCCTCCTCTTCCTCTTCTTCCTCCTCCTCTTCCTCCTCCTCCTCCTCCTCCTCATCTGCTTGTCTTGAATCTCCATTACCTTCTTCTGAGGCGGGGGGTATGGGGGCGTCTTTTTCAGCGACAGGCGTGGGCTCTTCTTCTTCTTCCTCCTCCTCCCCCTCCTCTTGTTGGTTATCAGCGGGGATTTGTGGCGTTTCACTTTGCTCCTGGGGAGGCGCTGCGCCTAATACGAAGACAAGGGCAGAAAAACAGCAAGTGGGTGGAAAGGGGATAAACAGTGAGTCCAGTCAAAGACGATGTAGGCGAACGGAGAGGCAATCTAAAGCGAGTACGAACATGAAAGAGACGGGGGGCGGCGGAGGAGGAGGAGGAGGAGGCAGACGGAGAAAACGTTTGTTTCTATGAATCAGCTTGGAGCCGATCCACATCCTCCCCATTCACAGGCAGCACAAAACTGCATCTGCATGCTTACAGGCTGAATCACAAGCCATGCCGCCATTCCAGTTGTCGATGCGAATTTTGAGCCAATTTTTAAAATACGACGACGTTTCTAGGCGCAATTCTATCACCTGGTTTGAACCGAATCAAACACGCCACAGAAATCATAATTCCATCAGATATAAATATCACAAATATTTACATTTTGTGTTTAAGATGAAAAATCATCTTTGTCTACGTTTATATGAACTTCTCAAGTGGCATTTTTAGTTTCGCCTCTTTCATATTCTGTAAAAAAGAAAAAAAAAAAATCTCAAATTGAGCACCTTTTGCTTTCCAAATACTAACTGATTAATCCCAAAAAATAATCAATAGAGTAGCTCTACACTGTATTTATTTATGTTCAGTCAAACAGGAGGGATGGAGCTTTTTTCACCATGTTGACATTGGAAGTAATTCTTTAGCCTTTGCTACAAATGGTCAAGCAAACACTAAAGGAATGGCTGTTGCATTTTTGGCAACAATTTTATTTCCATTGTTTTGAAAATAAAGAACTGAATCGTTTATTAGCAATTATTAAATGTATGTCTAATACTGTATAAAATACGCTTCAGTGGTTAAATGAAAAATCTGCAGAATGTGCCAATATTTTCATCCTACTGATCGATTAATTGGTAGAATAATCGATTAGTAAAATAATTGTTAGCTGCAGCTTTATTTGAAAGCCTCTTGTTGACTCCATTATGGCCTTTTCCAGGTCGTAAAAAGGTTTGAACCTCGGTGGGTCCGGCGTTGTTCCTAAACATCCCGACAAATGATACTTCACAGTTTGATCATCAACGGAGCAGTGATCTCAAACACTCATTAACGCTGGTTCAGGTTCGTCTCAGAACACCAAACGATTTCACTGTTTCCAATGAGAAAAGATTTCGAATGTTCAGCCACAGTTGGGCAAGAAAAAAAAAAAAAAAAAAGCACGTTTTTATCTCCATGAGAGAAAATCCACAATAAATTCAAACTTGTGCACTTGTATGAGAAATGTATGCCAACATATGACGTTCACACATTTCTGACGATTCACCAACAGATACTCACATGTATGATTCGTCAACCTGACGGGTCTCTCCCTTTCTCCTCCCTCCTCCTCTTCATCCTCTCCATCCTCGTCGTCATCGTCGTCGTCGTCGCTCTCTCCCAGAGCCATGCTGGGGCCCAGAGGCGCCACCGGCGGCGGCGGCTGCTGCTGCTGCGGCGAGGGCAGGCTGCGTTCAGCGTCACCTTTGTCGCTGCCGCTCTCTTTGGCTCTCTCCTCCCTGATCTCGGCCTCTCGCTCCAAGGCTTCGATCTCCAACATCCGCCTCTCTAGCAGCTCGGCCTGCCGTTTCTGTTTCTTCTTCAGCTTCTTCTTCTTGTTCTTGGAGATTTTTCCCACCTGAGAATAGAAAGAAAAAGTAGATATAGCCATAAATCAGAGGAAAAAATGCACAAAAAAACACTTCAATATACACATAAGAACTACCAATGGTGAATTATTCAGTTATTAGTTTTGACTGATGAGACATGATGCCAAACTCTACAACTGAAGGCTGTTAGTGTTGCAGAATTATTTTCAACCAAATCTGATCAAACCACACAGGAAAATAATCATGTATATTCTTCTTATGTTCCTGAGTTTCATAGTCATGTGGGTTTAAGTGTCTAAGAAGAAACTGTTTAAAAACTCCTTTCTTCTTTATAAGAGGCAAAAAAGTTTCTTTGTATTGCCGATATGCAGAGAGAAAACGATAAAACGATGACTGTGTTGTTTTAATTATCTTGCTTTCTGACTCCCTTTCAGCAGGGGGCAGCATACATCCTTTTTTTTTTTATTAATTCCCCCCAGGCTCTCTCAATACTGTTTCATTTGCCTGGATCTCAGCAGCTTGTGAGCGAGTTCTGCTGATCATGATACAAACAAAACCAAATGCTTACAAACCAAAGCATGGACAAACCTGGATGTTTTGCTTTTAACTTTGTTTTATGTTGTGTGTGTGTGTGTGTGTGCGCGCGTGTGTGTGTTTTCTTTGTAGTTCATACTCACATCAGATGTACTCACCGGTTTGAGTTGGGGCGCTGTGCTAACTGAAAGACACGGACAGAAAGACACAGATGAGTGGCTTCAGATTCTGATCATGTAGCAATCAGGACCGTTAGGTGAGGTGCTGCTCACTGCAAAACAACAAACTTCCAAGAACTTTATTGGGATTTTATGTGACAAACCAACAACAAGCAGGCTTTCCTGTCAGGATTGTGTAGCTCCATTCATTTTACCTTCAGCTCCGAACAGCTATCCGCTCCCTGTCAGTCCAATCTTCCTTCATATTGAGACAGGACTTCTTTCAACACTTGTTTTCACAGAGGCTAGCTTTGTGGAGTCAGGGCTCCCGCAGGTTTCACCAACTCAAATCGAAGACTTTTTAAGATCTTTATTAATTAAGTTTAACACCCATTTTATCCACAGAAATGCACAGACTGGTGATAATTTTGAACTTACCCATGATGGATGAAAACAAGCTAGCTAGCTAGCAATGGTATGCTAGCAGCTAGTTAGCAATACCTTGAACTGAGTCGAGTCGCAGAATGCAGTGAGGATGTCGGCGTGCAACTCAAACTTTTGCTTGAACAGAAAAGTCCAGTGAGAAACAAAAATATATAGATTATACTAAATGAATTAGTCCTGCCAAGATAAAACTTAAGATCTGAGGTGACATATTAAAGGCCGACTCACTTCTTTAATGATTTAAAGACGCAGTATTTGAGTTTTTACATCGTGTTATAATGTTTTTCCCTCATCAAAAAACACACCTGGAGTGTTACTTTGATTCTTTCATGCATGTTTGAGAAATACTTTTATCTCCATGGTAACCACTCAGCTGTGGAAAACACCTGGTTGGACCTAGCCCCGCCTTCAAGGCATAGCTCCTCCTCAGAGCTGCAGTTTCCAAGCTTCCACTCAGCTCCTTCAGACTAGCCAGCAGCCATTAGCAAACAGCTGGTGGAAGTGCACATGTGCTGAGCTCAAAATGTGAGCTATCTCTCAGTGCAGTGCTGGTAAAAATGTTGTTAAAGCGTTAACAGAGGAGCCCTGTGATGACTTCCTGAAGTCTCAGAAAGAGCAGGAATTTCAAAGAGACAGAGGCCCAATTTCAAGGCATTAAATCAAAAACTTAAATTTCTTTTTAGTGATATTTGAAATGCATAGCATTTTCATAACAACTGAAGATAACATAGTTAATTGATTATGCTATAAAATGGCATAAGTGCCTGGAAATCACATAACACTGTGGACATCTTGGAGTGAGAGTTATGCCAAACTTTTTACATTAATTTATTGAACAGTCCTCTGTAAGATGTTGAAATAAGCTTGACCCAGTTTTTCTAAGAGGGTCAGCTTAAAAAAAGCAGAATAAAAATAACGTAGGCTACACTTCTCACATTAGAAATTATGCACCACTTTGTGTTGGCGTGTCACATGAAATCCGGGGAGAAACGCATCCGCTTTGGTGGGTTTTGTTGGGAGTTTAAATGACAAACAAATGAAGAAGCATTACTTGTGCACACCCACTGCCTTCCTTCCCCGTTGCAGATCGATGAAAGCCTTCAATTATTTACTGTGGTCTTAAACACATTAGATACCGCTGGTCCTACCTGCTTTGCAAACATGGAAAATTATGAATGCGCAGTCTCATATTTTTCCCTTATTGGCTCACTCTGGTAGACAACAGAAGCATGTCGTTATTTCTGGAAATCCCTCATTATTCTTTTTGTGACCTGTACAAGAAAATCCTCCTTATGAGGGGACAGAATCTTCCAGCTTTATGAAATGGACTGAAACTTTCCCTCTATTTAAACCTTCAAAACTACATTTTTTATCAAAGAGCCAGCAGCCAATGTTGTACATAAGACGAATGGCAGGCATTTATGTCGGCATACAAAGAGTGAACTTGCTCTGCCTCTTCAGTCGCAGACCGACTCTGCCACCACCATCGAGCACTCTTTGTTTTCAATGTCGGTAGTTGTATTCCCTTTCAAATGTACAAATGCAAGCTGCTGAAAAAGACTGACTGATGCAAGCATCTGACAGCTCACGCTGGGGTTCAGCGAGAGGACAGGGTTCACATCCAGTTTTTGGAACATTTTCTTTTCCAGTGGAGGAAGTTGTTGTGAAGAAAATAAATTCTCTTCAAAGCACCAAAAGGGAGGCAGCCGAGGAAACGCTAAGAAGCTCATTCCTTTCTGCGCAACAAGAACTTTATGATCTTTTTGCAAAGAAATCCGCTTCATTAAATTTTACAATGTTTTTTTTTTTTTTTGTGGGGTCTTGAATATTTTCCTAAAATGTGGATTTCAAATCAGAATCATCTGCTATTCAACTCCAATGCTTTCACATTTCAACAGAAGTAATAATCATTATTAGGAAACTAGAAACATGTCAGTGACTAATCTTAAAAAAGCTGAAATAAGTGTTTTGTTTTTTATTTTATTTTGCTTTTAAAAGAACATTATCTGTAAAAAGAGTCTTGTCCTAAATGTTTTGTGTTTCTTGGTATAGGGAAAGAAAAACAGTTTCAGTCTTTCCTGCTACAAAAATGAGAAATAAGTCACTGTTTCTTTAAAAAAAAAATGGCTGCTGCGTTTGGCCAAGTTTAATGAACGTGAGCTTTTAAACAGAATGTTTGTGCTACTATTTAAAATTAAACTAAAGTGAAATTAAGAGATAAATCACTAATACTGTGTGTTGCACCTTTTAACAAGATTTTAATTTCCAAGCGATAATCATGGTGTTTATAAATTTGTACCAATGAACTGCGGTCAGAGTCCATGCAGAATCCCTCATGACCTTTGACCCCCCCGGCATTGAAATACCACTAGTCTGACGGGGTTTCGGTATTCAGGCCTCAAGTATTATGTTTTATTTGCAACTTCAATAAAACCGATATATACAATTTGATTAAAAGACATTAGAAAGAAAAAAACACTTAATGAAAAAGATTTAGCAACTTCTATCTTGTGTTAATTTAACTTAACGACATAACAAATGCAGACAAGAGGAAATACTCCCTGCAGCTCCCTTAAAGAAACCTCATACGTTTACCATCAGCCTGTCTTTGCATGAAGCAGATTTTAAAGAACAGACTGTTCGTCATAATAGTGTTTTGGTTGAAATCTAAGGCTCAAATTTGCTCACAAAACCCCTTTTTTAATGACTTGAAGTTACCACATGAAAAAGGTATAACTTTTTTTAGAAATTAACTGAGCTGTCAACTAGTGAGGAACCCACAACCGCGAGGACAGGAACAAGGGCTGGGGATTTTTGGCAGATTGCGGAAAGCATGTTAGCGATACACGAGGGAATCTTACACAACATAAAAATCGTACGTAGATCTCATCACATTCCTGTGAGACAACATAGAATTAAATTAACAGAAGACAACATGTGCTGGGAATGTACATTAGAAGTAGGAACCTTTCTGCAAATGGGTCAATCCCTTCTGCGCTAAAGTAGTAGATGAGCTGAGTAACTGGCCAAACACACTGCAGTATGTCCCAGAAGGTGGACATACTGAAAATAATACTTTTTGTTATCATGTAAAAAGAGCTTCCATGATTATTTATGGGCTGCACAGTGGCACAGTTGGTAGAGCTGTTGCCTTGCAGCAAAAAGGTTCTGGGTTCGATTCCCGGCCCGGGGTCTTTCTGCACGGAGTTTGCATGTTCTCCCTGTGCATGCGTGGGTTCTCTCCGGGTACTCCGGCTTCCTCCCACAGGTTAGAGAGACTGTTAGGTTAATTGGTCTCTCTAAATTCTCCCTAGGTGTGTGTGTGTGTGTGCATGGTTGTTTGTCCCATCTGTCTCTGTGTTGCGGGGTACACCTGTCCAGGGTGACCCCGCCTCTCGCCCAGGACGTTAGCTGGCGATGGGCACCAGCAGCCCTCCTGACCTCACTAAGGGACAAGGGTGTTAGAAAATGGATGGATGATCACTTAAGAAAAAAAATGTGCAAGTCTGGATAAACACCACAGTGGAAAATTCACAACACACTTTGTAATGCCAGATTATATTCTGTTCTTTTGACTGTTTTGAGTCAGTTCCTGTGCCTTCGTGTGGAACAAATGTCGATACCGACGGTAACAACCCTGCACCAACAGACCAAGTTTCATTTATGTTTAATTGTTCTAACAATGTTCATAAATGGGGGGAAAAAAAATACTAAAAATGTAAATGAAAGCAGTGCTTGTGTTGGTACCAGCTGATCCGGACGGGGGTGGAGCTCCAGCTTTCTGCCACTCGGTTGCCTCCATGGCCATGCGCCTCACAAACACGTCGTCCACACACATCAGGATGTTCTCAGGTTTGATGTCTGTGTGGATGATTTTACACTTCGTGTGGAGGTAGTCCAAACCCTGCAGGACCTGCACAGACGTTTAAATCAACAGACAATCATAACAACGCTGATTTTTCTCTCCTTTGATACTTTCTTCTATTTTTTTTTTTACATATTAACAAAAACTTTAAATTAGTACACTCATCCAAAACCAAACAGTTAATCGTTTGGAGGTTTTTTTTCATATCGTTTTCTTTTCTTTTTGGGGATTGAAGAGGAAAACAGCCTCATTTATCACTCTATTCATTGTCTGGGCAGCTTTCAGGAGGCAGACTGAAAGAGTTCAACAACTTCACATGCTGATCAGGTGGCTGATGGGAAAATGCCCCCAAGTCTCGTGTCTGAGAATAGCAGCTTTGCTCGAGTCTAAATTGAACCACTGTCTGCATCTCTTGTGTTTGACCCAACTGAATTATAAACTTTGTTGTGCTGCCTCGAAATCGAGGACAAACAACCGCATCAGGAAGTTGTGCATCTTTGCTTATTTTAAGCAGAAAAGAGCCAACAACAACATTTTCCCTCCCAGGCGAGAGCTGGCTGACTGTTGTGTGTTTGGAGTCTTAATGGGGACCCAGTGTGAACAGTTGTTGCCTCTTTCCTCGCTTTGCACACAACTATCATGCCTTCAGCTCAGTAGTAAATGTAAGAATATCAAGTAAACGGTTGCTTTATGCCATCATTGTCGTTGGTGGGCGAAGATGCAGCAGAGAAGCTTGCGATGCATTCAGACTTTGACCATTTCTCAGACCACGGTCGTCCTTAATTTATTCAATTGAAGATTTTACCGCCCGATGTGCTTAAACAAAGTCTGTTTTTTTTATTAAAGAACACCTACCATGCAGCTAGTGCTTAGTGGGAATGGATACATTTTTAAGGCAAAATTTCCGGCTCGTTTTTCTTTCTGGTGACAAAATCATGTGAACGATGAGAGCAGCTGTTTTGGGAAAGGTCATGTGAAATATTTATTCATCCTACTGCGTGACACAAAGACAGCAAAAGTCCTCCTTTTAAGTCCATCAAACTAAAGCAAACCTCTTATAAGGTCATCAGGTTACATTTTCTTATTTTGTTTTATAACAAGATTTAAAAGAAAACCTCTTGGATGAAAAATGATCACACTCACTTCTTCCATCCATGCCAATATGCATTTTTTCCTGTAATTGGCCTGACACATGGATGAGTCCCTAATATTAATAACGCCTACTGAATTACCTTGGTTTTAACACAATAATCCAGCCAATAATGTTCTGGAAGATGAGGCGGCAGAAAGCTAAAGCTTCCCTTTTATACATGAAAATAAAAAATCATTCAGACTGGGGAAAAAAAAATATGAACATTAGAAAAAAGACAGAGCATGGTACTAATTCATGTTAAATGCGGATTAAATCTGATTCCTCGAGGGGATAAAAGGTGTCAAACTGGGATAATTTGATGAATTGCCATGTTTCGGGTGCTTCATCCATAATTAATGGAATCCACCACAGCAGTGTGTTGCTGCGTGTGTGTCATCACCTGTCTGATGATGCTCTTGACACACGGCAGCGGCAGGCCTTGGTAGTTGGATTTAATGATCCATTTCAGCAGGTGATGACCCAGCACCTCAAACACCATACACACATCTGGTTAGACGAGTCAAGGGCTGCCAATATCGCGTCCCTGACGGGAACGCTCGTAAAAACACAAAACGGGTAAAACGTCTGACGAGGATACGTATGCCGTTGATGCCAGAGATCTTGAAGTCGTCTATCAGCTGGACCACCATGTCTTTGTTCGGGTCGCCGGGGTCGCTCTCTCTCACCTGGAGGTGAAATGGACGAGAGAGAATCATGTTAAAATAGAAGAAGAAAAAACAGAGGCAAATGTCAAGAGAGCATAGAGAGGTGAACAACTGCAAGATCAAAAGAAGAAAAAAAGACAGGAAGGGTAAAAACCAATCAGATTCTCACACATCGCAACAATTTGATCTCATCCAGGGCCGTTTCCGTGTAGTGCTGGGCGCTCTTCACCACCTTCATCGCCACGAAGTTCTTCACTCTGTAGTCCAACATAAACACAGACGGGCAAACTGACTGACGGGCTGGAATCCGAATCCCTGCTTGGTTTTCTCTGGGAAAACTTGTGTCGTTATGCAATTATAGAGCCAAGTGAACAGATATCCAATAAGGGGTTCCACAAGGCTCTGTTCTCGGGCCATTTTAACTAATATTATATTCCCCTAAAGTCACTCTGGGCGCCCAGGTGCAGAACTAAACAAAAGGGAGGAAGGATTTAGTTACAAAATCAGCTTCCTTGAACTCTACAGAAACTGCTGGCTCCTTGAAAACATTATTGCCCATCGCAGCTTTCATGTAAGGACAAAAGTCATGGTAATATTTTTGTCTTTTAAATTAATGCTTTTTTTTTTTTTAAACTTTGAATGTAATATTTTATTTTAGCCTACTTTTTTTTTTTAAGTTTTAATTACCAGGCATGCACAATCTTGCTTTCTCTTGCCTTTGCAGTACATGTCTTCATTTTCAGCATGCTGGAGCTTCCATACCTCCAGCATGCTGAAAGCCGCCATAATAATAATAACTAATAAGATTTTGAGAGATGGAAAAACTCATTTCTTGACAGATAGACTTGCATTAGGAGGCAAATAATCCAACTATTCAACAAATACTAAAAACGTATAGACGATGAGCTGCTGGGCTTTTTATTATAGGAAACAATAGTTTATAGTTTACAGTTATTGAGTCTGATAGAAAAAAAATCTAAAAGAAAACAATTTATAATTGCAGATTTAAGCTCAGAAAAGCTCAGACTGATGTTCCTAATTATGTTATATCAGTAGGTGTTTTTATTTATTTAGTAATTTACCCCATTATATTAAAAAGTACTTTTCCAAGCAATGAAAGAAAATAAACAGTATATGTCTCATTATATAATGACAGAATTGTTCAAATTTGATTCAGAACCCACAATTGCAATCTTAATTTTTTTTGTTTTAAAGACAAAATAAAAGAGAACAATGTAAGAAAGGATATATGTAAAAGGAATTAATCTATTGTTAAATTTAGATATACAAAAACAAAAAGCATGCATTTGTCTAACACCGTGTTGGAGTTTGGTTCCAAAATAGCAACCGAACTCCAACTTATTTCCAACATTAGTGTAATTAACACCAGCGGCCCGAGTAAATGAGTTTATAAATCAGTCGGTGAGAGGTTACTCCTTGTTGCTGATCCTGTCAGCCATCTGCCCTGGTTGCCACGGCAAACCGAGTTATAGTTCAAGCTGACAGATTTGGTTTCCAGCGCAGGACGGTGTTGGTTGCAGTTGTCAGTGAGGAGACGAGCCGGATTCTGTCAACAAGTGCATGTGTGGTGTGCGCTTGCGGTGCGTGTGACGTGGGCTTCAAAGCCAGCACCTGTATGTGTCAACTTCAGCGCTATGAGTGAGTGCCATTTCTGGGTCACGTCTGTGTTTGTAGAGGATGTGCAGACAGAAAAAAAACAACAAAAAAAACAAAACTCTGAAAGGGCAGATTGTGCTGCAGTGAAGGTGTTTGTGTGTGATGAGACTCACTGTATGTCCCAGCACAGCCATACTGTGGAGAAGTGGCCCCATCCCAACTTCCTGATCACATGGTACCTTCCATTGAATAAATCCCCGATCTTCACCGGATGGTATCCTCCTGAGAGAGGCGAAGCAAGGAAGGTGAAGGTCACACAGAGAGCTGCATCTGATACCGACACAACGGCAAGCTAGGATTTAAAGGAGCATCTACACAACGCACCGCAATACGGAAACACAACGTTAAAGATTAGAATATTACATCAAACAAATATTCTTCAGACAGAAATGTGGGCTTCATGAAGAGTATGTTCAACAATAAGAATAATTTATGTAGTCCTAACTCTATATCTAACATACGCATCCCAAATTACAGGAATGCTATACAAATTAGCTGGAAACATTTCCAGTCACATGCTATGCTATGCGCACACTCTGTCTGCACTGCTGAACATCCTTCACCTAAAATGACTGGCATAATAGACAACTAGCAATCCATCTAATAACTACTTTACGTACAGAAAAGCGAAAAAAACAAGTGATTTTACACTTTTGGTCCTAATACAAAAGCAAAATGTCACCTGAAAAGCAACACATGCAATAAGGTTCTGATAATGAGGATGATGCACTTTGTCTCTATACTATTAAAATTCTTTTACATCACCAAATATGAAAAATATGTAAAACTGCAGCTTGAAACACATCAGTATGGCATTAATAAGCTCTGCAAAAATGCAGTAAAGACATATTTTCATTAAATGGAATATTCTCACCACAGCACTTTGATCAAATCAATCCACTATAGATTTCAGATTTATTCAGATCCCGAATGGGCAATTAATGTTAAAACAAGCATGTGAATATAAAAAGACATAAAAAGTATCAAAAGTTAAAAAGTAAAAAAACAATAAAAAAAAACAAAAAACAAACAAATATAATGTCTTCATAATTAAACAGGCAGAAATGCCCTGGAGCTCAGATCCTCGTTAGGATTCAAAAACTGAAAATACAAATCACCACTTTCAGGTCCTTTATATTTTTACATGTTTTCTGCAGAGATTTACAATGGAAAAACATTGATCAAGGCCAAAATCTGACGAATTATCCATTAATACTACTATCTAAACATTAATCAATTTATGGGCTGGATTTTTAATATGCCAGGAATTCAACATATACATTTGTTTTTGCAGAGTGCTGTAAGCATGATTTGTTGTGTACAGGAGTTTATTTTGAGCATGACAAGTGAGTCAATGAGTGAAAGCTCAAGTGCCCTTCCAGAATGAATGGTGAGATTTCACAACAAAAGATAAAGAAAAAAGACAGGATATAAAAGGCATTAAGTTTAAAGCTTCAAAAAGAAAAGCCTCTATTCATAAAATTCTTTTACATTACTATAAAAGACACTACAAAGTAAACAGTGCGTTGAAGTTGCCAAATTAAAAACATATTTTTCTTTCAGACAATGATTTGAAAGCAAAGTATATAAAAGAAATGTTATACTTTCACTTTTCTGATGATTTCTAATGAAGTGAAAAGTTTGACTGTTTCTTTAGAAAGATGTGTCACTGCCTCCAGTCAGAAAGCTTTTGTATCGTCGACAGGGTTTGATCAAAATTCTCCAACACTGATAATTACTAAACTAATAAATAAATTCGTAAAGGGCAGATACATTGTTTTAGAGCTAGAAAACATAAACATTTTGTAAATATGAAATCTAAATAGACTATATCTGGTCTTTTTTCTTTTTTTCTTTTCCTGCTTTCCATGAAGCCTCCTTCTCAACTCCTCGGGGATTTGAGGTCATAGTTCAGATATTTGAGCTTTTAAGGTGCTAATCAGCTGCTCTCAGTTGGAAAAACAACGCCTTTTTTTTTTTTTTTTTCTTTACCACAATTATGTCTCACAACTACTGCCCAAAAGTAGCATCCAAACCAGAAGGAGTGACCTGTGCAAACTTACAGGATCTTCCTGAATTCTGTAGGAATTCTTGTCAGTTTTTTTTTCAAATACAGATTTTTCCTCTGTGGCAAATTACAAGCAAACTTTGTCTCTTGGTTGCATCTACAACATCTTGTAGATGTTCAACTAACTGCTTGCATGCAACATTTTTTGCAACTTTCTCCTATTAACTAGATATATCAGCACATGTATGTAAGCCCTTTGAACTTGCATTCAACCTGGACACTTTGCTTTCACTACTTTCATTTTCGGCGGCAACTGCATTACGCTCTGATCCAGGATTCAGTGTCAAATGTTGTCTCAATTCTCAGCTGCATGTTTTTACCCTTTTTAAATGTTTCTTCATTTCAAATATGGACATGAATAAAACCTGCGAGTTTTAAGCTAGATCACAAGTGAGAAAAGATACGTAATAATGAGTAAATAGTTAGAATTTTAACATGTAAAATTACTGCAGCTCATTGTTTACATAATTTAGCATGATTTATAAAAAAAAAATAACGCACTTAAATGCATGAAACGAATTCGTCATTGTAAGCTACAGTTGCTCCATTTTTGCAGGCGCCAAACAACCTTGAAATGTTTGTGACACGCTAATGTTTATAGCATAGCAACACTGTTGGAAATCTCATCAGGATGCAACAGAGAGAGGAAAGAAAAGGAATGGAGGGGGGGGGGGGAACGCCATTATCGAGCTCTGTAGGACAGATGTGGAGGGAGGAAGGTCCCAAATGGATAAATTCAGCACGTGTGTGTCTGTAACGCTGACCTTTACAGTAGTCTGCTGGGTCCTCCTGCTCCTCATCATCAGAGCCCAGGATCTCTTCCTCCGGCTCTGTCGGCCCTGCCAGCTCAGGTGGAGGTGGAGGAGGCGGCGGGGGAGGAGGCGGGGTACTAACCGGGGCTTTCTGCTGGGTTTCAGGCCTGCGAACACAACATTGAAACAAAACTTAGCAAACCCTGAACTGTATCGCTTGATTGTTGTGTGTCGAGCCTTGACTCACAAGGACGACTGTAGACTGAGCTCTAAGAGCAGATGACTCATTTCAAAGTTAGGCGCGCTTTCATTCAGCTATCAGCCTTTTCAACAGTATCACTGTCAATAAAAAGAAGCATTTTTATCAGAGAGCCCATCAGACAGAAGCACTATTTGGTTGTATTGACAACATTTTTGTTTCCGAGTGAAGAAACCTCAAAGTTAGCGACTTTCATCAACAATGTGTTTAAGATAAATTCACAGAGATGTAAAATCCTATTTAGAAGGAAATTGTGTTTTTCAGTGATTCATTCGGCTGCAGGACAGCAAGAGAAATCAAGACATACAGCAAAAACAACTGAGCATCAAGTTGGCGTTTTATCTTTTTGAGCTTTCAACATCTGTCTGTCATGAGACATGATGGATTTGTAGAGGTTGGCATAAATCGAAATTTCAGCCACTCATTTTATAGGAAGAACACAATAGACTATGATAGTGACAGTCAAAATGCAGCTTAACATTTCCTTATTAAGGAACAGTCACATTATCTCTAAGGTCTTGTTCACACATAGCCGGGTCTTTATAAAAACAAATATTTCCGCCACATAGTTTAAAAAAAAAAGTAATATTGGACTCACGGGATCAGTTTCAGAAAAGTTTTTATCTGCACAAATACAGACCTGAGCCAGACCCAAAGGGGGCAGAGAAGCGCAAAGCGAAAACCTGTCAGCCAATCAGATTGCGTCAAAACAACCATGACTTCCTGTTAGGAATTAAACATGGCACCCGAGAGTTCATTTGTGTGGACAGATGTACAGGTTGAACAATTTTGTAAGAGTGCATTAGAATCTAAACTTTATAAAACACAAGACGATGTTGACTGGGAATCGTGTCAAAGCAAGCAGATGGATATGTCGATGCATTATTTGACACAAACTGTGATGTGCGGGACCCTAAATCTCCGTTTTCTCATAGGTGCAGATGCAAACACAAATAAGTTGGTGGTGAGTCAGGTCTGAGTTTTTATATATATATGTATATATATAGATATATATATATATAAATAATAGTTTGAATTATATTAAACAGATTTTTATTCTGTGGACGAAAGGCCAGAACGCAAAACATGGACTAAGCCTAAAACAGAATCAGGCGACCAAGAAGTCAAACACTTTAGACTTTGTTCGACTGCACAAAATCTGTGGTTACAGGATCCAACAGCCTATCTGTTTGTTGCCATGGCAACACCAAAAAAGGGGGCCTGATGGGTTTAGGTCTGAAAACCTTAACATTGTGACGATGCGAAGACACAAACACACACACACACACACACACGCACACGCAGACAGCATTTTGGGGAGGGAGAAGGGTGATAACTTGACATTGAGATTTCATTGTGATTTTACAACTCTATCAAGCATTCACACACACACACACACACCCCCACACACACACACACAAATACGCAGGCTGTCAAGGATCTCTGTCCTTGCAGCGGGATGTTCCGTCCCTCTTTACCAAAGCAGTCACGTAGAGTGTCATACATCACACCTATAAGCTTGGTGCTTTTGTGAGACTCATCCTGCTATTGGCTGCACTAATACTTACCGCCTCCCCCCCTCTATAACTTCCTGAAGCCAAGCTTAGCTGTAAGAAGAACTAAAATAGTCTCTTTAAGATGGGCAGAGGAGGCATGGTCGCAGGAAGAAAAGAAAACCCAGCGGGGGAACGGCTTAAAACGGCTGCAGAAACAAACAAGGCAGCAGAAGACTGGGAAACACAAAGGTGAGACGGAAAAACGCGAACAGAGATGTGGATAATCGCAGGAAAACAGAAGCCACAGACACAGGTCTGAGGAGGAGACGAGACGGGGAGAATAAACAGAGAGATTATTCAGGCACAGAAAAAGTCCAAATACAAAACCTGCATACGGAAACGGGCTGACACCATCGGACGCAACAAAAAAAACACAATAACAGATCAGGAAAGACAAAAGACGAACACCAACCACCGACCAACTGAAGGCAGATTTTTGACAAGTCGGGTAAATTTGAGTAACTCACAAGCCGCAGTGGCAGATTCACTACTTAAAAAAAAAAAAAGAACAGGGGCTGCTAGTCTGCTACTAAGGCAATTATCAGTCAGGCGACATTACATGCCTGTGGTGAAGCGTAGCGGTGGCCATTTATCGTGTTGTTTATCATTTGTCATTTGTCGTGATAGATGTTTTGCAATACGAATTTTGATTCATCGTTGTCACAATAAACTCCAATTAATAATGTTTAAAATAATCCTAAAAATGATCAGTATTGTTGGGATTGTTTGTTCAATGAGATTATCAATAAATTAAAAAAAAAAAATCATTAAATGCAGTGTGATGGAGACCAGGGGTTCCATCCCTGGGAATGATTATTGATTTTGTTTAGTTTATTTATGGATTAAATGTTTTG
>CAEGAE010062300.1:0-20640 GCA_903067095.1 Girardinus metallicus | reverse complement strand
TGGGTCAAGTTTGGTGAGTTTTTGAATATGTTAAAGGCACCAAATCGCAGCGCGAAGTGACGGAAAAAAAAAAAAAACTAAGAAACCGAGCAGTTTCAATAGGCCTTCGCAGCGCTTTGCTGCTCGGGCCTAAATAAAGTCTGCATGCTTCTCAAACCTCCTCACTATTTGGGAAGTACTACCATAAACAAACCACTCTAGAGTTTGTTTGGTATCTCACCAAGACCACCTACTGAAAATGAGCTTGGTGCTCTTATTATGGTGTAGAGTCAAAACATTTTCATTGGCAGCTTAATAAGTCCCAGTCACAATCAGTTGTCATGAAGAGATGGAAAGTGAATAAGCGTTCATAATGTTTTACCTGATTGATATATGCTAGCAAACTACAGTTGTCTCCACACGGAGGAAAAAACGATTTATTGGTGCGAAAGTTATTCTAGGTTTCCAAATTGGCACGATATTCCAAACATATTTTACTTGCCAAAAGCAGCTGCTGTGAAACTCATGGAAACCATTATGTGAGCTTTTCTCAGCCATGTGGCTCAAAGGCGGAAGATTATAGCAGCTCATTTCACCCTTTAGCTCTTGCGCTTTTGTGGGAGTTATGTTAATGAGTGAAGCCAGCTGCCGAAGAGGCTTGGCTGGAATGAAAACCGGCAGACTCTCCGTCCTCCGTGGAACATGTATGAAAGGCATTGATGTGTGGTATTCAGCCCACTGTCATCAGGATGCTGGGAAGCTTTTAGGATGAAAAGAAGAGGAATTATCCAAACTTCACAAGTATCATTTATAGATAGCTGTGGCTAATGTAAGCTTTAAAGACTAATGTATAGTTGCAAAGATGCCTCAGCTATGTGCGTTCATAGAGCTTATTTGGTTCCTGTTCAGTTACAACTGGATACAGATTGCTTTAATGTGACTTTTTTTATGCTAAATCTATAAAGTATGGATTAGAAACTACTAAGATGAATCCCAAGGAGAGTTGAACCATAAATGAATGCTTTTACACAGAACAAATGAGTACAATTAAATGCCTAGCTGTGCAAGATGCTTCAGAAACATCTGCATGAGACTACGGGAGCACTTTGTGATATGTCTGTTCATAGTTTTTGGGGGGTTTTTCCACCCATCCATCGTTCCATCCATCCTATCTCCTATGCTATTGGTCCATCACAGTGATATTTGGTATGCAGGAAAATCAGAAATGGGTATGTACATATATATAATTAGCAGGGAGCCTGTATGTGTACAACATTGCCAGAGGACATGTGGCGTAACAAGTGGAGTGATCATGCAGTTTCCAGAGCATTTGCATAGTCATAATGTGCATTTTCCAGGTATATGGGTGTACCCATTACCACACAGTGCTTGGTGACTCAATGTATGTGGGAGCTGTTGTGTAACCACTGGTTCCAACATCAAACCAGTGTAACATGTCCCAGTTGCAAACTCTAATCTAAACCCAAACTTAAGTCTCTGTCATTCTCCATGAAGAGTTGGCGATGCCCTCCAAAGGGCTTGACACAAAGGAGGCCATGTCCATTCCTCTCCGTACATCTCCTATGGATGGATGAAGAGTCAGTCATTTGGCTTTCTCCAGCCAAGCGAATTTTGTGAATTTTCACACTGGCACATGTAGATATGCACACAATGACTAGCGATGTAACACAAGTTTAAAAATGTTCACCTTTTGTCACTGCCAATGCTATCACCTCGTGTATGCAGGGTTTGAACCCTGGTGGCAGACTTTCATTCATCGCTCCCAGTAGTGTGTCTACAAGGTGTCTTTTTTTTTTGATGAACGTTTCTCTTTATTTTGACTGTCGGACCTTCCAGCAGCTTCTGGGAAGGCTTTGGTAATGACGAGACCTACTGGTGCCATGTCAGCACCTTTAAGACAGAGTGATAGACACACCCATGATTGATCTGGCAAATTAAAACCGGCCATTCCTTCTGGATGCTCCACTTGGTTCTTCATCCTATTTGACTCTTATGGTCTACTGCTGAGGTTATTTGTTGCTAAAATTCCTAAACCGATGACTGTGAACATGTGCAACAAAAACATTTGTAAACTCTGTTAGCTTGAAACTCTATTGCCTCCATGATGAGGTCGTTGTGTTATGTAAATATAGGAAAAGCTTCCAGCAAGACATGCAAATTAAGAACCGAAGCCAATATAATAGAAAGCTTAATTACAGTTACTAGCTGCATATGAATAACCATTCCTTGTGCCATCTGCAGCTAAAAAGGGAAAACTCTGTCATTCTCCATGAATGACAGAGCGATGCTGTGTTGCATCGCAGGGGTGTGCATCTGTTAGGGGGTTCCTGCAGAGGTTCTGTCAACACATCACAGTTTGCTTCATCCTTCTTATAACATACTGAGAAAGGGAGAGACATTTAAGTAACAATGTTTTCTTTCCTGACTAAAGGGGTTATTTCAACCCTTCATGGTAAATTTGTTGAGTGTACAGTACACCTCATTCGGTGAAAACACTTAACCCCACACAAATATGCTCCATTAAATTCCTAACTACATACAGAAGT
This sequence comes from Girardinus metallicus, assembly GCA_903067095.1. Classification (NCBI taxonomy): domain Eukaryota; kingdom Metazoa; phylum Chordata; class Actinopteri; order Cyprinodontiformes; family Poeciliidae; genus Girardinus; species Girardinus metallicus. The sequence continues at coordinate 18,094 of CAEGAE010062300.1, read as the reverse complement.
TCTGAATAATACAGAAATTTAAGATGGTAGATGAAGGCTTAGATATGTGCGCTTAAAACTGTTGAAAAAATGCCTTGCTTACATCAGATCAAAGTGTAACTTTATGGATTACAGTTAAAACAATATGCATTGTGGCAAACTACCACTGCGCCAAACCCTGAACACACCCTCCAAACTGTGCAGCAGGGTGGTGGCAGAAACAATAGCCCAGGTTTTAGTCCTGTCATATGAGGGATTGCACAAACTACTTTTAGACTAGCCGACTGGTCAATCCTTTGCTCGCCACATCAACTAGTCACAGCCATGACAAACATGGAGGAACTGAGTGAGTTTGTCAGTTAGTTTGTATACAAATAAGAAGTAATTTACCAAAGAGGTACCACAAACTCCAGCAAAAGCTACTGGAATAACTGGCAACTTTTCCTTCCATCCAACTGATCAACGTCACCTTGTTAGTTGGAGTTTCTAACCTGGCCACTTTTCACTCTTGTAAAAACACTGTATGACAACATCTGGAAAACGTAGTTCAAGCTGCATCCTGAGGCTCTATCAGAGTCTATCCCTGCCATCGTCTGCATGTCAGTTCAACCCATAAAGTCAGAGAACAGCTGCTGGGGGTCAGCGGAGCAGCCTGTGGCGCACTGAGGGAGAGCTGCCTGGAGCTGCAGGTGGTTGAGCTGAATTTAACTGTAACCAAAGCTGATGCATTGATAATACGTAACTTTAGTTTATAATGTTCCAATGTGGTCAGTGTAATAATTTGACTCCTACATGTGCAGCTATCCAAGATGAGAATACCCGATCAATAGTAACAGCCGGTGTTTGGCCTCAACTTTGGGCAACTATTCAGTCCACAATGTCAAAAGATCACTGCTCTGCTCCACTGTTGATGAAAATGTTCTGTTTTTATTTTTAGTCTCCCTAACAGACTTCTGTCTAAGCAGTCCTTTGTCAGTGTTTGCTGTGTGTTTCTGTGACGACACAGCGACTTGCTGAATTTGACTTGACTTTTTTCATGTGGAAATAAGTAGTGGAACCACTTCAACCCAACCATGATGCTGTCTTCCTCTTGAACTTCAGGCTGGGAAACCTGGGCATTAATTAAAAAAAAGAATAATCTTCTACAGATACAAGTACGTCTGTTACAATAAAATCAATTGACATCAAATTCACACACAGGGACACGGACACACGCAGCGTTCCAGCTCCCCTGCTGCATGCTGCTGCTCACAAACATTTCATGTCACATTTCCGGTCACAGGATCTCCCCAATGCCAAAACAGTTGAATGGATGTTGATCCATAAATATTTAATTGGCCTCTTGTCCTTCATCTCACCCTCAGGGAGTGGAGGGGTAGGAGCCACCAAGCCCTCAGAATCTGAGTAAGTAGACACGACGAAGAGAACAAGCAAGACTCCGTATGTCGAGGGGCAGAGGAAACATAAACAGATGACTTCTACTTGCCAAAAAAACGAAGAAGGCATGTTTTTCTGAATGAGTGGACGCATCGCAGTGTGACAGTGACGCCCCGTCGATGTTCACAGGAGAAATGTTGAGGAAGTCTCCTGAACAGAGAAGAGTTCATGACACTCATGGTGATTGATGGCTGAGCCACAGTTGGAGGAAACGGAAGTAAGAAGCGGCACGATTCAGACCGTCGCATTAAAATATTGACTCAGTTTTTTAAGAATTTTACATAAAGATGAGCAGCGGAACGCATTTGCCACCCAGAACATTCGAATGATGCCTTTCTGCGGTCTGATCACCAGTGAAGCAGGAGCTCCGACTCTGACTCAACTTGACAAATGAATGATGTTCTCTGCTGTGGGGCGGCTTGTCTAGGGGGCATTGACATTTTCCAATGAAGTCATCATTCACACTCCTATAAATACATCTTTATTGACAGAGAGTCATTAACGTACATGCAGGAGACACGTATGTTCTCGGCGCCAGAGCTTCATCCTGCAAATGTCAGTCTATCATCATTAAGCTGGAAGACAAAGAGAAAGTGATAAGGTCAACTCTGGCAAAGTTGTTCGTTTATCACCGGGCTGAGAAAGAGAAGAAAAAAAGCAAAAGTTTTTGATTGTTTTTCTTTTATAAATACATATCTGAAGAATAAGAAAACAAATTAAATCCCAGATGACAACTAATCAATGCCAATATATCACATTAAGCTTGTTATGTGCTATTGTTGTTATCTCTGATCAGAGGTGGGTAGTACTGGTCACATTTACTTGAGTAACTCTTTTGGGGGGAAAATGTAGTCATAGGAGTATGGCAGAGTACTTTTTACTTTTACTTCAGTGATATGAAGTTTTGTTACTCTTACTTGACTGATTGAGCATTTTAAAAGGTAGACTTCTGAGATTTGATTAGATTCTCAAGATTTCTGCAACATACAGTATAAGCTAATGTGTATGTGAATCTCAGCATAGTTACTCAGCATTTTCTTATTATTTTGTATTAATAAACATGATTATTTTAGGTTTACTTGTTTATGTATCTATATGAAATTAACAGCCCATTACTGTCCCCCATAGTAAGTAACAATTGCCCCCTTGCCCTGGCTAAATTCCTCTGGTCTGCTAAAGAGTGGTGACAAAAGGGAGACAAAGTTAAAAGTGATATTTTAATCGTTAATTTCTTCCGACTGGAAGTGAAGTTAATGTTTATGGTCACCCAGACAGAGTCATGACTGACAGGCATTGTGAGTTGTTGTAGATTGTAAGCTTTCCAAGGATGTCAAGCACATGGAAATAAAAGAAAAAAAAATGAAGATGTGGCTACTTGAATGTTGGCACTCAAGTAGCAAAGATCAGCAATGAAAAGTTTAAGAAAATTGTCCCCTGCTCATTTCCAGCATCTTTTCCAATACTAACCTGTTGTTCATCGCTTTACCCAACTGAGTCGTTCCAAGTTCCATGGCTGCAACAAAAGCAAGACTTTCACCAGACGTGGCGCGATATTTCTCCCTGACAGGTTTAATATAACCCAGATTAAATCTCTCCCACACTCATATTCATCCAAGATTGATGATATGAGCAAGTTCTGAAAGTGCCCGAAACAAATTTACCCTTGTTGAAAGCTTTTCTGGGGCCATGATTAAAATGAATGTTGCCTTCACAGTGACTGGCTCTTTTAACTTTTCTCTGTTGTGAGCGCTGCTATATGAAGTGCCAGAGGTGCGGCGAGGAAGAAGTGATAAATAAGAGATGGATCTTGACAGAAGATGCAGATGAGAGGAAGAAGGAGGAAGGCTGAGGATGGAGAAACTGTGTCTGAATTGCAAGTATGCAAGTGTTTTTGACGGATGATTGTTTTGTGGACGACAACTTCTTCTTCATCATCTCTTTCTTCCCTCTTTAGGAGTTCGCTGTTACCCGAATCCTAAACAGATGAGGCACCCTAGTGATGCTTTGTTTGGTTGCTTTGTTCTTTCAATGAGGTTATTTTACATTTCCATCCTACTTACGAATTTAATACATGAGTTTAACAGATGTATGCTATATAATTCTTGTGCTGAGACTTCTTGGGTTGTAAAAAAAAAAAAAAAAAAAAACAAGCCTACAGTTCTCAATACACAGGGCTATCAATGTCACTGCCAAAGATAATAAAAGATGTTGCCTATGTTGCACACTAAATAATGAATCAGTGTGGTTTGGCAGATTTCTTTATTGAAGATGATAGTTTACAGACAGACATGAGAGCAACAATGAGAGTCTCTGCAAATCAACTAGTCTTACATTGCTGAATTACTGTTGGCTTGCTTTATATGAATGAATATTTTTAACCTGGTTCAAATAACAAATTATTAATAGTTTTTGCTCAAAAAACAAATAATTCCACATTAGTTTACTTCTTAGCACACAAACAATTAGAGTATCACTATCCTATAAGTCCCAACACTGAGTAAGCTAGCTACCAGCTAGCTACAGCGATGAATCGGTGTTGGCTAGCTTAATAAAAATAAGGATTTACAACATGACTCAAATAATAAAATGTTAACTTTTCAAATAACAAGTAATTCCACATTAACTTACTTCTTAGCACACAAACAATTATAGCAGCAGTATCCTATAAGTCCCAACACTGAGTAAGCTAGCTACCAGCTGTTACAGGCTGAATCTGTGTTGGCCTGTTTCATAGTAAGAAGTATTGACAATCTGACTCCATTAATAAAATGTTAATAACTTTCTTCAAATAACATTTCACCTTAGCTTACTTTCCCTAGTGCACAATTATAGCAGCACTATCCTGTAAATCCCAGCACTGAGTAAGTTAGCTACCAGCTTACTAGCTTCCATATTAACAACTACACATTAAGGGATAAAAAGCCACCTTTCCTTACATTAGCATGGACTTCTACAATAGTTATACATTACTTTAATTAATTTGTATTTACCTGCAACTACATGTTTATTGCCACCCTCAGTCTTAATCAGAGAAAATGTAGCGTGATGAATAATTTCTACATCAAAACAGAACAGTCATCAATTTGAACAAAATAAATACAAAGGGAGCAGAGTGTAATTATGTCCAAAATCCATTCCGTCATAGCAAGCTTTTACCTCTTAATTAATGACTAGCTCTACAGTGCAATTAATTAAATAAAGTTAGTAGTTTTGTTTTCTGTGAGTTACAGCTCATCTGGTGCAGAACTCAAGCCAAGCTGAAGATTTGTGGTGAACTCGCTGCAGACTGGAGGGACAGTGGTGATACTTTCCAGAAACCAAGGCTTATAGCTGACTTCGTCACTTGTCAAGCAGAAATTATTTCCTGCATGTTTAGTCATTTTGTGGACACATTTGTCAAGTGACATATGGAGTGTTACGCAAAAGTCAGCACAGTATTAAACTTGGGAGTAAACCAATATGTGAGACCTTTATTTCTTTTTAGCTGGCAGAGCTCAGTTCGGACTTGTAATCTTGAGATATGATGTATTCTGTTTGCATACAAGTAAAGAGACAGAAAAAAAGACAACTGAAATGTTTGTTTTTTTATTATTTCACATAATTTCTTTTAAACGCATAAATTATTTTTGTATTTTTTTTATGTGAATTTTATTTTGTATGCCTGCTATTTTGAACATCATATTAAAGATGCAGCTCAAACATATCCACTAGCTCAGGTTATTACAGGAAATTATATTAGCTACCATAACTATGCGTATGATACACAGCTCTACATCACGATGTCACCAGGTGACTCTGAACCCATCACGTCACTGAATAAATACTTAGAACAGATCAATGTGTGGATGAGCAAAACTTTCTCCAGCTGAACAAAAACAAAACTGAAGTTCTTATCTTTGGGTCTAAAGAGGAACAATCTAGACTCAATGCACAGCTTCAGTCATTACAACTAAAACCTAGCAATCAGCCCGAAACCTGGGAGTAGTGATGGACTCTGACCTGAACATTCAGAGCCACATAAAGACGGTTACAAAGTCGGCCTTCTATCACCTGAAGAACATCTCCAGGATTAGAGGACTGATGTCTCAGCGAGATCTAGAGAAACTCATCCATGCGTTTATCTTTAGTCGCATCGATTACTGCAACAGCATCTTCACAGGTCTGTCCAACAAATCAACCAAACAGCAACAAATGCCTTGTTGCTGAAATGTGCTATACAAATAAAATTTGATTTGATTTGATATTAAAAGCCTTTCAAAAAAAAGAAGACATTTATTAAAAGCCTTTTTAAGAAAAAGAACAAAACAAATGTAACGATGACGGCATCGGAGAAACCAAAACAGAGTGAGAAAATGAGAGAGTTCGGACGTGTTTGTGCCAAAGGCACAACACAGATTCAGCCCTGTAACAGTCAAAGTTACAACTAGAAAAGGCAGATATGCGTCAGGACTACAAAATCCAATATGGCTACTGCTTGTATAAACAGTAGTGATTATAATAAAGTTATAATTTGCTCTTCAGATGGTCTGTGCACAGTTAGTTCCTCATATAAAAAGGTTTGTGTGTTTGTCATACATAGTTAGGCATGTTGATATTTAATATCAGCTTTTCAGTTCTATTACACTCATGCAATATAATGACAAAAAAAATTCTATTTGGCAAAATCTTTGGTTCAGTTTCTTAGATATTTGTTTTAATCTCATACTTATTCAAAATTGTAATATTTTATCCATTGTAATTCCTAGTTTTGTTTTTTTTTTTTGACCTTTGCAGCCCTTTATGATCTCAATATACAGTATAAAGGGCATTATAAATCAGATTTATTGTTAGTAGTAGTAGAATAAATGAACAATAAAAACTGATGAAAACAGTTTTAATACTTTTCTTTAATATGTCACAAAAAATGCAAGCGTGAAGATTTCTGCAATCTTTTCAACTTTGTTTAATAATTGATGACATGTCAAACTTTCCTTAGGGGTTTCTTCAAGCTTTGTAAGATTTATGCAATTTTTAAACCTGACAGATGAAGGGGCCTACGTTATGTTTACCATCGCTGCAGGTCATATAAGGAGTTCTGACCCCTAATAAGCCAGGTTGTATTCATTGCAGAGTTTTACTCCTTTGCTTGTCAGGTCACCGGAGGACACAGCCAGAATAGAGAGCAAAGACTCATTTTTAATATATGCTAACGTATGACTTTAATTAGTTGTGCGTGTAATGTGAGAGCTTGTGAGGCGACGCCGTGTTCCGTACTCCATTAACGCTCTAATTATCTTCTCAGACGGTTTTTAGGATTCTCTGCAGGTTGACTTCACCCAGTGAACAGTGTGAAATCATTTCAACTAATCTGTGAGAGCTCCATGTTGCTGTGCAACGTTCGTTGACTGGATTTTTGTAAACCATCACTGTTGCTTGTCAGAAGCAACCATGTTGTCATGAGCTGCTCTTCCAATAAAACTGTACATAAAATGTCATCGACATTCCGCTAATGTCGAAAATTCACAATTTTGCGATTGCCGTGTTTCTGTTAAATAAGAAAGGCGATTAAAATCGCATGTGAATAAGTTTGTTTATGCGATGTTGTAAGAAAACAAGCCATGCCATCATCCTCCAACTACTTCCTGTCTGCTTCTTTGTGGTTTACGCCACTGGCAACATCCAGTCGTTGACTATGTGACTTGTGTGAAGCGTAAAAGTCTTTCCCTTGCAGTTTTGTGAAATAAATAAATTTTAATACGGCTGAAAAACCGCACCAAAAACAGCACCAAGACTTATTTTAATCAGAAAACGAGTTTTTTCAAAAGTGACATGTTTCCATTTAGCAAATTCATTTTCAAAATGTCAAATTGCACAACGATACGGCCCATGGAGACGCAGCTATAGATTCGAGGTGTGTCACATAAACCGTCCATACTGACTCCAACAATCATAGTAGGTTTTCTGTCTTTTTATCTCCCTTTTTGTGTGTCTGTAGATGGTTTTGATGAGAAAGTGTAGACTACTTGCCATCCCTCCTGGTTTCCGTTGCACTCTGAGCCGAGTCTGTTTCCTTCCTTTGTATTTTGTCTCACGGTGGAAAACGTCTCCTGGGAAGGAGATTTACAGACAGAGAAGAAGGCGCGACACGAGATGAAGTCCACATTACCGTGGGGTCTAAATCATGAATTCAAAGCGCTTTCAGCATGGCGGGCAGACGGTTTACTCTCAGCCATTAAGTGAAGAAATGGTAAATCTGCTGAGCTTTGGCCTCAGTAAATAGTGTAGTCATTCTCCGACATTTTCAGAGTCAATCCCGACACCTTATTGCTGCCAATATGCCAACTGGAGTGGAATGGTGGCTAAAAATGACTTCATAAACATCGCTTTCTTTCTTTTGTTTTGAAAAACATAAATAAGAAACCCAATTGTAACAACATCCAACTGAAACAAGCCGACAAATGTTACATTTTGTCAAACGTCATCATCAAAATCATCAAGAATATGCATCAGTAAGTGTACGAATCTATGTTTCACCTGTTTTTTATTGAAAGTCAGCTCTAATAAAGTTGGTGTTGTAGCCCTGTCTTAAAGGAAATCAGTATTTCTGCAGTTCTTCGGTTTTCTAGACGTTTGTTCCAGATTTGTGTAGACTGGCCGTGTCAAACTCAGTTTCATTTTGGGCCAAATCAAAAATCTGAATGTTCTTAAAGGGCCGGTTGTGTCAGAATGTATTGATTAACCATTAAACTGTTAAAATATTAATAAACAACTGTCCCTACAGGATTTCATGATGTTTTTGTGGTTTTTGTAATCAAAACACATATCTTGTGATGCCAGTTTAGAAATATATGTTAGGAATTTTTATGATATTTGTGCTAATGTTTGATGTCAAATGTGGCTTTTCATTAATCGCCGTATTGATCAGGGACTATAACTTCATATCGAGTAAGGCTGAGGCAGCAGTCAGTTAAGCCCAATGTTTTTGACCAATTTTGAGAAAAAATGACTGGAAAATCAGCAGAAATGTGGGGATTTGTTGAATTTGTGTAAATTTTGAGGATTTGTGAAAAACTGGAGGGACATACTGAAGTAACTTGGAGTCTACAGGGCCATATAAAAAGCTATAGCAGGCCAGATTTGGCGCCCAAGCCTTGAGTTTTACACATGTGGTGTAGATCAGATCAAACAGTCCCATATAAGATTCCTGTTCTTTAATTCCCTTTTCTTAAATCATTTATTTCATTCTCTTTTTTGATAACGATGGTTCAATTTCTGTTTATGACCTTTCTGGTTCCTGGTGGGTAGTTTGATGTTTGATAAGGTTGTCACTGTAACACAGAACAGCAGTGTGTACCACGACAGACTTGAAAAGAATGATTTGGTCAATGTTTTTCTTTCCTTTTTTTTTTGTGGAGCTGGAGCAATTTCCATGTAAAGTGAAGGCATTTCAAATACTTTCTTTACTTAATCCATAATGAAACTTTGAGCACACTGTTCTTTCCAGTGAGTCAGTTTTATTAAGGCGAGACGCCTCACGCGTTCGACATTCACCACATTAAATCTGAAATCTGCGGTTATCCTGTGCAAAGTTGGATTATTGTAAAAATCACTCTGCATAAAAACGGCTGCTCCCATTGCTTTGAGCTGCTGCGTCAGTTTAAAGCCACGGTGTATGAATACATTAATGGGTCCTGCATGGAAAGCTTGTACATTAGGTTTATGTCCTTTTCTCAGTTAAACAAAAAGTTTGTATAGCCTCCAAGGTGCTGAGTGGGTTCTGTAATCCTCAAAGCCATTACACTGCCACTTAAACCCCTAAAGCGTGGAGGGAAATCAGCGGGTGAAACAAAAGATTAATTTTCAGGGTTGTTTTTTTTTTTTTTTTTTATAAAAGTTGCATTATTTTGATGCACTGTTGAAAACAAGGAGGCTGCTTCCTGCCTGGCTAAGTAGGTGAGTGACTGATTAAGTGACCCGGCGCCGAGTTAAAGCCCAGAAATCCTGCTGCTATGAGTGACGTTTTGACAGCGTTGTAAATGAAATCCAGCGTTTTTCCACCTGCATGCCACTTGGGTGATGTGTCACAGGTTTTTTTTTTTTTTATGAGATCTGCATTTAGAGAGAGAAATATTACTTATGATGCTTTTTTGTTGTACATATCAAATATTTTAGATCATCAAACATAAACTGTTTGCGACTATGTTCAGTTTATCTGCTCAGTAATAAACTAAAAAGTTGACAATCATATTACAATCAGCAAAAAGAGAAAGTGGATCAGTAAATGGACCATTAGCTGTACAACAGGCCTACGCTAATCGATAGAGCGCTGAAGAAGTACTTCCGGATTATTATTAAAATGTACATCAACATATAAGATGACCTATTTTCCTAGACAATGCTATGTATATCTTTCTGAATAGTTGTTATAATTTAGCTAAAAGATTATAAGTAGAAAATTGTGTATTGGACTCACAGGACTGTTAGACAACAGTTATTGCCAATGCTCCCTCTGGTGGACTCATCAGACAAAAAAGACTGCTAGTTTTATAACAATCACATCTTTTATGAGATGAAAGGTATTATTGGACTATGCAAAACTATATGCCATGTGTTATGGGAAACACTAATTTATTACACTGTCTTTGATTATTGTACAAGGGCACATGCGGATAAAACATGTTTTTTTTATCTTATTTCTTGTTATTCTTTTTAATTCATATACTATTTTGTACGATTACAATGACATATAAAAATAAAAATAAAATAAAAAATACAATCCTCCCTGGAAGTATTTCTATTAGCACATGCGCAGATCAGCTCGCGGTACGGAACTTCACGAACAGACAGCGCAGAGAAGTTCCTTAATGACGTCGGCTATTTTACGCCCTGTGATTGGATGGTATTTTCGCCAGAAAGTTAGTGACGCACATCTTCAGCTATCTACTCGGCGCTCAGCACTTGTGAATTTATTTGTTATTTTTGCCAATAACGGTTGACGGAGAAGGATAAACTTACTTAGTCTTAGGAATAATTAGAAATGCATTTTCAGGACGGACTGTTTTCCGAAGAACTGGACTTCGTAAAGAGGGAGCGGCCTGAGCCGGTGTTTCAGACGGTACCAACGTGTCAGCCACCAGTAGCATGAGCAGTTCCACTGGCTTATCACCTCTGAGGACCATTGCAAATTATATCACTGGGAATGGCTACCAGGAAAACAGCTGGACAGAAAGAACAGACCGCAGAAAAAGACTTGTTGATGGAACTAACAGAGTCAGCTCCATGACAGTCACTGAAGTTTTCCTGCGTAAAGAATGGAGGATGTATTTGTCTGCAAAGAACCTGCTGGGTGAGTATTAAGCATTTTATCGATACACGTGTCACAGTTATAGTAGTAGTGTAAAGGTTTGGACTTGTCCTAACTGGATTTCAGCAGCATTCACTGTTAAATGCCCCACATAATTAATAACTAGTAGTTTAATTGATGAATAAACAGCGTTACGTAAACTGCGTAAACTCACTGGCTCTTCACTTCGCCCCTCGTCATATTATAACGGTGATACTGATGTTGATCAGGGCTAAACAGAACCTCTGTGTTGTAATAGATACAACATATGCAAATGTATTTCAAGACTGATTTGTAAAAGACAGGCACACGTTTGAATTTATTCGGTGGTAAATTGTTTCTAATTTGGGCTGTAAGATTTGTGTTTGAGTAAAAGCGCATCAATAATTGTGTTTCCAGTTACTCCAAAATTAGGCAGAATGCAAAAACTTTAATAAACTCTCTTTTATTGTAGCCTGTTAACAAATAAACTCTAATAAATTTGTTCTTTATCTGTAAATTTGTTTTTTTTAAATTGCCCTGACACCTGTTTTGACCCGGCCAGTCTAGTACACGGACATAGAGTTCTGTTATAGCCTAGTGAAAACCAGGCCCTTGTCCTACGCTTAGCTTCAAATAGAGGGTCTGGACCCTCGGTCCTCTTGGTCCATCTTGAATTGCTCAGTATTTGGAACATGGACTGTACGTGTTGGTACACATGTTGGTGGAAGTTCACTTCCTCTGCTTCCATTCCTGAACTAGACTATAAAAAAATCGACATCATTGTTCACATCTCCTTCTGCCCGGTGGAATTTCAATTAGAGAAATCGAGCTCAATGGAGGAAATCCCAGCCGGTGCATTAAAGGGAGATGAGAATTGAGCGGAACTGCATGGGAAGGAAGGTGAAGCCGGGCTAGCTCCATTGTAGCTCCAGCTGTTTGTTCAGAGTCAGGATTTTCTTCCAGCACTTCCTGTCTGTAGCTCCATTCATTTTCCCATCAGCTATGACCAATTTCATTATCACTGCAGAAGAAAAACATACCTTTCTTCATCATAATGGTGCAACCGCCATGTTACACCAAGGAGATGATGTGTTTAATGTGCAGGGTGTAGTTTCTGTTTCAAACAAAAAGACTAAAGCACCTTCTACTTCTTGCTTACGACAAACTTTATGCTTACCTGGGAAAAATGAAAATGAAAACATTGTAGAATATTTCCATAACCTTTCACCCCAAACCTGGCAGAAAATCCTCTACATACTCTATTCACCAGTGATATTCCTCCCTGCTCCAGAAAGCAGCCCAGTTTGACCTGGTTGTGTTATTACCTTAGCAACAAGCTGCCTCAGATCAAGCTTTGTATTCTGATATGTGTGTGTGTGTGCATGTGTGTGTAGAGGACAGAGAAAACCTTGAACTGCTTTACTTCCAGAAGTTCCCACTCCATGTGTATGTATTTCAGTAGCACATATGTGTGTGTGTGTGTGTGTGTGTGTGTGTGTCGGCGTGTATGAATATAGATTTTGGCTCCAGTACGTGGCTCCCACATTCCCTGTGACCTGTATTTGCTTCACACAACAAATATCGGATTACACTTCCACGTGCCTGTTGCAGTACAAAAGGCTCAATAAGCGCTGCTCCTCCAGGCTTACTGTAATTGTTTCAGTTATGGTTAATTAGCTTCTGTACTCAGAGGATTCAATCTCATATCGATATAGGGAGAGGGGGGGAAAAAAACAAGTGTGCTGACCCACAGGTGCCTTTAAATTAAAGAAGCGTACACTTAAAGAAATAATGAGCTGACATGAAGCCTGCTTGTATTTATGACTTATTAATAAACGGAATAATAGGTCTAATTACTTCAGAAAATAACATGCTCAGTGTGAAGACCAGCATAGTATTACTGTGTTTGGCTGATTTACCAGTGAACATAAAATGCTTATTGCAGTGCTGATTGTTTGTCAAACCAAACATCCAACATAACATCCAACAAGCCACCACTCAGGCACTGGGCTCACGTCTCCCAACGCAGGCGAAAGAAGTTTCAACGTCCAAACTTTTAGGTTGTTCACTTGATTTATTTCCTATATTTTTGCAACAATTACAGAGTTCAAACTTCCCGTTGTTCTGATAACTCTCTTGCTCTGGTAAAAAAAACCATAGGACCCAAACCCAAATGCCTGTTGGTCCTTTACCAGGCCCCTACGTTTATAGAAAGTGGACCGCCCACATTTCTTCCTGTTTTACATGATAAATAAGAAAAATAATAAAACAACAACAAAAATAAATACATAAATTCAACAATTATTAACCTATAAATAAACTCTGTAAATAATACAAAAAATAGAAATTTAAGAATAAACTAACAAAATTCAAATGGATAAATAAATAAATAAAATGGCTCCAATTAGAAGTCTGTCCTGCAGAATGATAGTTTGATCGTGACAGTGAAAATATCTGTTTTTCAGTGTAATATGCACAGGTGGCTATAGCTTCTGCTGGAACGTCTACAGTTAGAAATTTGAAAACGCTTAGCGCACATAGCTTCCCTTCAGTTCGTTTTGCCAAATAAATCCTAAGGCATTAATTTACATAAGTGTGGCTACAGTGTCGTAGCGTACCACCATCAGCATATTAATGGCAGCTGTGACGACAATTTAATGCTAACAGCAGAGCTCATTTTTTTTCTTTAGCGCTTTGCTAACTTTGAAAACGTTTAGCGAGCTTAGCCTCCCCTAAAGAAAGCTACCCTGGTAAGCTATCACGATGATAGCAGCATACCACCATCATCATGTGAAAGGCAGTTGTGGCTACAATGTGATGCTAACAGCAGAGCTCATTTTTTGTTTAGCACTTTTGCTAACTTTGAAAATGTTTAGCTTCCAAAAAATAATTTTTCAAACGCTAATTTATTTGTTTGTTTTGTAAATTTCAGTTGAAAAACGATCAATCTCAGTCGCCAACAACCATTCTGATGACGTTCCAATACATTTACGTATCAGCTACCACTCATGGTGGCCAGTAACAGAAACAAAAACCGGCAGTGGCACAATCTGCTAATGCGCTAACAGCTGAGCTAGTTATGTGACAGTTTTGATGTTGCATGGCAACAGCTTATCATCAGACTGGACAAACCGCTGTTTTAAAGTCATCCTGTTTAAACAGTGGCGGACAGAGAACCTGACCAAGTTTTACTCAATAAGTGGTCGAGAGGAGTGAGTTAGCTGAAGATGGTGTATCTGAAGTAACAACAATGCTTTTCAAAAATAATATTTATTAGACATGTACAATGATGAAAACAAGCTCTGGTGAAGGTGGTGCTGACAGAATCACCTGTAATATGAGAGTACAGGAGGAACACTGGTGGTTTGATCTTTCAAACAGATCATCAGCACCAGAAGAGCTCTGATAGAAAAGGCTGGAGATCACTTTTGTGTTTGTATCTGTTCAAACCTTTTAATGCGACACTATGCAGAGTGCGTAAGTACCCCGAGTACTCCACCAGCTCTTTGGCTGAATAGGAAAATAACTTTTTGAGACACTCCAGTATGAAAAAAAGACATGTTTTAAATCTAAACTATTGTAGTTGCCTCTAAATATTTGTTTTTGTAAATATAAATTCCAGTGCTGTCTAGGAACATTAAGGACAGGAGGGAAGGAATCTCAGCTCCATTTTAACTAAACAAACACAAGAAAACGAAATCCTAAAAAACAATACAAAAATGAAACATCATCTGATTAGAATGATGGGATCTGAAAATTGTAAAAAGAAAATAATTGAAGAAATAACATGAAGAATAACCAAAATCATGGGCCTTTTATAAAGCAGCTAACAGATATATTTGTATTAATTACAGGCCTGTTTCTTTGATATTGCAGCTCTTCAATATTACCAGAATATTTGAAGAAAAAAACAAAAATAAATCTGACTTCTTTATGTACCTAGAACTCTTGTAAGGCCACAATCGCCACTGCAGTCACTTCCAAAAGCACCTCGGAGAATATTTGGCATGAAAGAATAAAGAAGCCCTTCTTCTCTCCAATCATTTTGTGCTTTCTCGTGGGATTTACACAAATGTTCAGCAGCCATGGAAGAAGCTCTTCTAAATGGCTGCCAAATCTCCTTTGAGGAGTGAAACATGAAGCCTTTGAGAAGGGGAATAATTTCAATGTGGAGACAGTTATGGAGAAAATATCCCAGTAACAGCAATAAAATAGGATTCAAAGCAAAAGCAACTGTCCAGCCAGTGAAGTACAATGAGTTTTGTGACTGTAATGTAACAAAAACGTGGAAAGTACAGGTGTGATTGGCCACTGATCATAATCGGCCAGCTTCTGTGAAAAAGTGTATGATCGGTGATCGCCGATCACTGTCTCTTGTTGCCGATCACCTGCATCTCACTTCGCAGCCTGCCTGTGCAGCTTATCTCATCTTCACACTGCATAAGCGCGCAGCAACAAATCCTGAGCCATGTAGTTTGGAACTTCAACGCTCTGAGAGTGAATGGGGAAGTTTGTGTGTTGCGACGCAGAGAAACCTCGGGGGTGAAACGCATCAAAATGCGTCAACACAACGAATCCAATACGACATTTAAAAAACAAACACTTGACGGAGTTTGGCTACATCGAGGCTCACTGCAGGAAAAAAAGACATCCGGAGCGGCCAGATGGCAGGTAAAGCAACTACCAACATTCACCCGGAAGAGCATGATGGTCAGAAAGCAGATAACTGGAAAAATAATTTAAGTCTTTGACCTGGAGGTGTAAGACTCTGGCTCTGCTCTCACTGACGGACCGCCGCTACATGCTACTGGTAGTAATGTTTTACGTACGTAGTGCCGTTTCTGCTCCACCCTGCGGTGAACTCTGACACCGATCGTCTGCTTAAAGTTACAGAATGAAACTTAAACAAACAAAAAAATATTTTACATATGTATTCATACTTTTGCTATGTCTTCACATAACACAGATAATCTCAGGAAAACAAAATCGATCTGTGTTCTGCAGAATTACTCTGCTCAGTCAGAAACAGCCAATCAGAGCCATCATTACTCAGCTGTCCATGCTGTCAGGAAGTTTTGATTCAGTAACTCAGGATTGTTTATTTTGATGCAACCTGCAGTGTTGTGAGATTTATTTGACTTATGTATAATTTATGGTACTGATAACCTTACTGTTAAATATCATTTTACTGGTTGCAGGTTTTTCAGTTGTCCTTTACCATGAATAGTTGTGGTATTATGCCTGCAAGTATTTTGCATGTTTATGTCTAAATTAGGTGAATTTATTACCAGATCGTTTTTCTGCAAGATCACATTGTAGCAACGCGAAAAATTGACAAGCCGGTCCAGGTGATCGGCGATGATCGGCCCTCATGGATGATCGGCATCTTGTATATTTTAAGCTGTAGTTTATTTTTAACCTTCATTGTTCAATCTAAGTGACCACTTATCTTATGTTTCTACAAAATTATTTGTTCTCACATTCATCTTAATGTTGATTGTGTCAAAAAAAAAGCAATAAAAAGGGCACATACAACATTCAAGGGGGTGAATACTTTTCAAAATAGCACGCCATAGAGACCAAATGCCTCATCCCCAACTCTCTCAAAGGAGCCGAGTGAGGAGACCACCTAAATGTGGGTCTAGGTTTTGGCAGAAATCCGTATTGACTACCTGAAAATTCAAACTTGACTTAATAAACTAACTTAATTATGAAAATTTGTTCCGTCCAGAAAATGTTCACTTCTTGAGAGAAAGACAAATCATCTCTCCATAAATATTTTTGTCTTGTTGGAATCCAAAATGCAGTTTGTTTCATTTTATCAAAGCATTAGGTTTACAGCAACGACAACATTTTATAGTGCCTATGAAACCTAAGATGGTGGCATTTATTCAGCTTTCCACATCTCCAAAGTACCTTTGTGACAGTTTACATGGTTTTTTACTTTTTTAAAGGAGTGCCATGCAGTTATCCCTCCTTTACAAAGTAAGTGTACCCTTGTATGTCTGTATAATTTGTCACATACACTTTAAGGTGTAGACCCTTAAATCCCAATGACAAAAAATATATTTTTTCTTTACACACAAATAAGATCATCCGCATAATAGTTTTTCAGTCTTGTATTCTCATAATGTTCATGAATAAATACAAATTTCCGAAAGAAACATAATAAGTGTATGTCATAATAATAAGCGTATTTCTATCCAAGAGTTCACAGGTCAGACCATAGCTTGCCCCACACCAAGAGCTAGAAAGAGACACTAGTTTTATTTTTTGTTATTTTTTGGTGTAAGCAAAGCAAGATTTACACATATTCATCTTAACATTAGAACCATCTCACAATATTGGAGCCCATATTCTAATTTTGTGCATAAGAATATGGGCAATATGCTGCTTTGTCTTTTTGCGCTGTAATCTGTTAACAAACAGTTAACAGATGGCTAGAAATATACAATTGTTGGTAAAATAATAAAAAAAAACATTATGGAATACTAAACTTATATAATACTAAACCTTAATATTACACCGTGCTCTTGATCGTCGAATCTGTTAAATACTAATATTCCACAAAACAGGACTTCACAAGGAGTACGCTTTGTAATAGATTTATCCTTAATTTTTATTCCCTTCGATACAGAATAGAAGGCTACAATCAGAGGTATGCCCCAGTTATTAAATCTGTAAATCTGACATAATAGGAAATACAGCAGCAGTGAAAAGGGAATATAAACTGGAACAACTAAAAGTGCTGCTGTCGATATGTTGAGGCATCAGGATTGGCAATACACCACAAAATGCCAACAGCTTTTTGTCTTTCCCCTCATTAAATCCACACTGCAGAGTGATGTCAGCTTCAGCCACCCACTACCAAACACAAATACTGATAACGTGCTTTTCTATCTTAACCAGAACTTTACATTGACTTCCACTCATTTTGTTCTTATTTTTATTGTCTAACCCTGACTCTTATCCTGAACCTAAACATTGCTAATCCATGATTAACCCTAATCCTGACCTAAGTTGAATTCACACCTTAGTCCTAAACCTAACCCCTAACCCTAAAATAGGACTTCTTAGATGGTGGGGGTCCTCACAACATAGTGTTTACTGAAAAAGTAGGCCTTACAATGTGTCTCATACAAATACACACACACACTTACACATATTACAAACGTATAACAACAGTCAGACTCACAAATCAACAACTGGGCAGATCTTTATAAGACCAGCAGAAACCTCACACAACTGATTTCTGTGTAAAAGCTTGACTGTCTCTCTTTGACTCAGCAGCATATAGAGACGAGGTGGCCGCACCCGCTGCCGACTGGCCGTCAATCTAGTTCCTAACAAATTTCTAACATTCCTAACAAATTC